>CANNZV010000441.1:0-285551 GCA_947561585.1 Caprella mutica | reverse complement strand
ATAGAATAAAAAGTTTTTATTTCGACAAATGCAATCTTATGTTAAAGTTTGGCAACAAAAGTGTCTGACACCCTGTATAGTAATTAATTCAAAATTGTTCAGAGAATATCCCAAATATCTCCCATATTCTCCAGACTGTCGAGTTTGTGACAGTTATTTTGAGCTCTTCAGTTACAAATGGCGAGAAATATCTAATTTTCTCCTATGCTATATATAATGTTATTTTGAAGAGAATTTATGGTAAGTAGATCATTTTGGAGAGAAATTTGATTACTTTTGGAGACAAATGGAGAGTTTGTGAGTCATACTAGTTTACTTGTCTAAAAAGAGGTTATGAAAATTAAAAAATGACTATAGCTAAATGTTAATGTAGACATAGACCCCAGGTAGCTAATAAAGCATGTCCCCAGTCTGCAAAAGATGCATTGAGTTGTGAAGTTTATCCAGCAACTATTGAGGACTTGAAATTAGTCTCCTGAATTATCTGACAACAATTTTCCCATTAATTCCTATGTTTAATGTAATTATTGGAGAATATTTTGGAGAGAAATTTCCATGTTACAGAGTTTGCCAGTTAAGGGGACCGTCGTAAATTTTGTAAAAAAAATTATAAACAAAGCTACGGTTATGAAACTTAGTTCCTAAATATAAAATTGAATTCTCTATCGTTTTTGGTCATGGCATTTTTTCGATTAGACGCATAGAAAACAAGTTATTTGAATTTCGAACGAATTTCAAACTGGTTTTCAAACATGTACCTTTAATACAGTTTTGAAGCTACAGCTTTGCATTTTTTTCATTCGCATTTGCTACAAAACAGTTGATTTTTTAATTTTTTTTTAGAAAAATTCGATTTTTTCAAAAAAATACAATTTTATCTATTTTTATTTATATTTTGAAAAAAAAATCTAAATTCAAAAATCGCTTTTAACCGTTTTGTAGAGAATAACCAGGATAATCGAATGAAAAAAAACCCACAAACCCGTAGCTTCAAAACTGTATTAGAGGTACATGTTTGAATACCATAATTTGTAGCCATTTTGAAGTGCCTGTATACTGGTAGTTATAAAATCTTCAGACCAGTTTGTTATTTGAAGTTAATTATTTTGTGACTTTGAAATAAAACAGTGTCATTGGATATTTCCCTTCTGCCCAAATGTTTGTGGTTTTAGAATGGTTGTTTGACAATAATATTTATTGCTTTAAGAGAGTGAATAAGACTCTCAAACTCTGTTACATGTAATGCATTTGGTGAGGGTAATTAACCACCCACTGTTTTCTCTAGACTAGAGGTTTTCTGTGGTTTACTTTATAGAAATAACGAGCTCTTGAGGTTTCGTGTATCCTAACAGATTTCAAGTTTGATGTTTCTTTTCTGTGAGAAAGTAATTAGTTTAGTCGGAAATATAGGAGGAGTTATTTTTGAATTGGTCAGTTTCTATTAGTTGAGGGTAGACTTAGGGACAGCCTACAGGAGGGTTGAGAACCAATCGGAATTGGAGAAGTGAGATCAGCGGCATCTTACGTTTGGATTTGGGTGGAGTTTTAGATAAATCTGGGGAGTATATAAGCGGTGGATTGAGATTATGAGGGAGTCCTACTCTGTCTGTCGTCACTCTCTGCTTACAAGAGTGTCTTAAATAGTTTACCGGTCTGGAAAAGACCTAGGCGGGGTGAAGTCTTCCCTCACCCCAGCCTTAGGTGACCATCGCAGGACTTAGTCGATGAAGATCTCCGCCCGTCATAGTGGTGGAGATAGGATCCTTTGCAAGTGACTGAATCTTGCAATTCAATGGATCCCGGCAGCAGAGGTTGTATCTTTACGGCAGAGTCGAAGCCAAATGAGACAGGATGTGGGAGCTAAGAACTGAAGTCTATTGCAGAATAACTTCTGACGTTGCAGAACTACTTCTCATGTTGCAGAACAGACATTCAATAAGCAGTAGGAGTCTGAAGACAGAGTCACCATCATCGTACCGAGATTTGCACGATTTGTCGTCCACGTCAATTAACAAAGTTCTAGTGGAGGACTTCAGCCGTTCCCAATACTAGTACTAGTACAGTGGTTCCGAAGAGTTTTCAGCCGCATCAACTCCATTAGAAATTCAGTAACCCCATCCGTATTTCCTCAGAGATTGTGTCAGTGTTTGTTTGTGAAAAGTATACTCTCAACCTCCAACGATTGACCCATGTTGTAAGTTAAACTCCTCCATAGGTAGATATTTGATTAATTGAATTAAATGTACGATGTATATGTAGGATTTACTATTTCTTGAACCTTTTGTCTGATCGATTACTTAATTACAGTACACTTAATTTAAACTATGAATGTGTTTTATTTAACCTTGTTATTTTGGTACGATATTTGATTTGATGTTATTTAATGAAGTGGTGGAATTAATGATTATTATTGACAAGTAACGTAAACAGTAAATTAAACAAATTGATTATTCTTTCTAGGAAGAATCGTAACTCACGTAAATAAAAGCCCGCTCGGCACTAATTAATAACCACGCTACCATGTGAAAGAAAGAACTTAAATACTGGAAAAATTGAATATGAATATGGAAAGAAAGAAATGCCTGCCTGGCAGAAATAAGAAACAACCCCCCCCCCAGGGACCCCGAACATACATGCCTCAAAATGGCATCCAGGCAACCGACCATGTTTTTTGAAAAAAAAGTGAAGTTACGGTTCTGAAACTTCGCACCCACATATAAAATTGAATTCCCTATCGTGTTTGTTCCTAGCATTTTTTTGATTAGACCCATAGAAAACGAGTTATTCGTACTAACAGAGCACTAAACCCACCCTCTTCCCCCCTCTCCCCAGGGGCATAGCGTCACACTGGCACACTCTAGAGTTCTGATTTTTTGGACAATCATTTATAAGGTTGTTAGGTACCTATTTATGAAATAAGAAATAGATGATACAATTTCGAGATTTCCTTCACGGACGGTCCCCTTAAAGCCAATTAATTAGCTTAGATTTCATTACACATTTATCAGTCTCTATTTGGTGCACAAAATCCCACTGACTTTTTCAAGAAGCTGAAAAAATCCACCATAAATTTCCAGTAATTTGGCTGCTCCACCAACATTTTCCCAATTTATCCACCAAAAATTAATAGTAACATAGGAATAAATAGCTAAAAATTCACCAAATATTTATTGATATTTAATGATCTTTAATAATGGATTTATTCAATTTTACAGGGTATAATAATTACCATATTGCCAAATGTACTTGACACAAGTTATCCAAAAATGTTGAAATTTAGCAAGAATATTTCCTCTCTAAAACCGAGTAGAAGATTACTGCCTCAAATTTTGATATGCAAGAGGTGAGTGCTGTCAACTCTTTTTGCTCAGTTAGGATGCAATCTCAATGCTGTCATCCAATTATCATTTAATCACCTATTCACTGATAATTAACAGCTAGTTAAATATTTCCTTGAAAACATATTTTTCTATTATTTTTGTGTAGGCATAGCTATTGATAATTTGATGGTAAACATTCCTATTGAAAAATTGTGTTCTATATATAGTAGCTAGTATACTAGTAGATAGTACTTTGATGTTATTAATTTATCCTGTTTATTAGATGAAGCTTATTTTTCTACCTTCTTCTTCCTTTTGCTCTGTAAATTATAATATAAGATCAATTGTGCCTCTGATAACTACTAATATATTGCATCCTTTTATATTCATTAGAGACATATCTGAATGTCCAACAAACTCCTACCATGTCACTGTGGTTGGAGGTGGAATCATTGGTGTAGCTACAGCAAGAGAATTGGCTACTAGGTATCCACATCTAAAATTAGCTGTACTTGAGAAAGAATCCACTGTAGGTATGTATTTGTTCATCATTTTTGTAATCTTACTATGAATCGTTGAGAAGGTAACTCTATCTTTATTTACAGGTTATCACCAATCTGGACATAACAGTGGGGTTATTCATGCAGGAATATATTACAAGCCTGGATCATTGAAGGCAAAGCTATGTGTAGAAGGAATGAAGTTAGCTTATGAATATCTTCAAAATGAAGGTTTGTTGGGTACTATTAAGTTCATTACTTATTTATTATTTAAAGGATAGTACAGATTAATGCATTTAAATTACGGGATTGTAAAATTATTAATGGTCAATAATGTGAAATATGCTTAATTTGTGACAGGTATTCCATACAAAAAATGTGGAAAACTCATAGTAGCTGTGGATGAGAGTGAAATGGAGAGGCTGAAAGATCTTCACAATCGAGCAATACTGAACAATGTGTCTGATATTGTTATGCTCAATCAAAGGCAGATAAAAGAAGTGGAGCCTCACTGCAATGTAATTTCATGCTCTGCTAAGTAAATGGTGAACAAGTAGATTTAGTTATAAACTACATTTCAATTAGGATTCAATTTAAGGCTATGTAAATTGCATAAAAAAAACTTGATGCTTGATAGTCTAACTCTGTTTGCTACAGAAATGTGCCCCAAAATCAAATCGTATTACTATTCATGAATCACTGAAATGGAATAATCTTAATATGTACATTATATTCATATCAATTCAATTTCAATCTCACTTTAACAAAAGTAAATAAGGATACTTAGAATAGATTATTTTTGTTCCATTCAAAAATAAGGAACTATATATTTTGAAAAAATGAAGACACACAATATGCTTGTCCTCATCATTTAAATAACAGTATATTGATGATGGTATTTTGTTGTTCAGGGTATAGCAGCATTGTGGTCCCCCAACACTGGTATAGTTGATTGGGGACTGGTTACACTGCATTATGCCAAAAACTTTGAAGATGCTGGTGGCAAAATTCACACAAATACTCAAGTTATTGGTTTCAAAAAGGCAGGAGGAGAATTTCCAGTTGAAATTTTAACTAACAAAAATGAGGTTGGTAGCTGTACTTTCTGTGACTTGTTTGTTTGTTCTTTATTTAGGTACAACTAAATTTTATTAAAAAATTCTACATGTTATTACTTTCCTCATTTGGATACTAATTTATGGACTTTCTTATCTTTGGAACTTATTATAAAAGTGAGTTTATATTTGTGGAATTCCTTGTACATAAGACTAGATCAAGTTTTCTAGGTTCAGCTAGCTACATAGTATAATTTTATTGTTCCAGAGAATAGTTTGTCGTTACGTACTGACTTGTGGAGGGCTCCACAGTGACAGACTGGCTAGACTCACCGGTTGTTCCTTCACTCCTCGTATTCTTCCCTTCAGAGGAGAGTACCTGCTACTGAAGAAAGAAAAGAGGTACTTAGTCAGCACCAATATATACCCTGTGAGTACACGACTGATGGAACAAAGAGAGTAGTGATGAGAGTGTTATACTTTATTATCTTAGAGACAAGAGACTGATAGGTTGCAAATAGAGTTCGTCCCTAAGGGAACGTTGCATCATTCTGACGCTTATTAAGCTCGGAGTGCTCTGAAAGTGGGCGTTTAAATAGGTCATAATATGTCAGTCAGAAGTTTCCAAGGGTCAGATAGGTTCATGACCTATGTTTATTACAGTCAGTATCAGAGTAGTGCAATGTCCCCCTAAAATTCACATTAATAGCTTTTAAATAGCTTTTTTAACAAATCGTTTTAGGTTCCAGATCCTCGCCTTCCTTTCCTGGGAGTTCACTTCACTCCTCGGATGAATGGAGATATTTGGCTGGGGCCTAACGCTGTCTTTGCTCTCAAAAGAGAAGGCTATAGGTGTGTAGGCTGTAGGTGTGTTGGCTATAGATGTCTTGGCTATAGGTGTGTAGGCTATAGATGTCTAGGCTATAAGTATGTAGCTAGTCTTTCAAGCGAAAAAGCTATAGGTGTGTGATGTAGGTTCAAGTTTATTGTGAAGAAACGTTATTTTTATCTTTTTATTTTTATGAAATTTAACTGTGCCTCATTTTGAATCGTCTATAAAATGCTAAAAATTGTAATTACTTCAAATCTCATACTTTCTTACAAGTGGATTTACATAGAGTGTAGCTACAAATTAAAATTTTGAACTTTAAATAGATGCATACTAGCTATCATTCAGATTACTAAAAACGTTATTGAACTCCCCACAGTCCTTAAATATCAAACAGTTCATTGTCCATTCAAACACACTCGTTAAAAAATGATAGCTAGTCTATGTTAATAAGTGCGATAAAAAATATGCACTAGCTAGTTGCTTCTCTCAGCATACATAGAAGATGAAATATTCATTCTATCATTTCCAAGTATATTTAATAATAATATATAAGTCCATGATAAATGCCTCATGCTTGCAAACTGACAAATTTACCATCTGTTATGTTTAGATGGATGGGAAACTGTCAAAATGATTAATTTTACCTCCTAGAAATGATTGGCGTATGTCCAGAGTTATTGAACAGTTCCACATTTTCGATTATATATAAAAAAAGTATAATTTAACTCTTGCTTTAATTCGTATCAACTCTATCTGCAGATAACTACCTTAATTATTGTTTTTCAGTTGGTTTGACTTCAGTCTGAGGGACACATGGGAGGCCATTAGCTTCAGGGGTTTCCAAAGACTGGTGACGAAGTTTGCTGCGTTTGGAGTGGGAGAAATGGTGCGATCCTTGGTACCAACATTGCAGGTCAGGCCATTGGTGATGTTTACCTTTAGTATAAAATTTAACATGCAGTTGTTTAGTGTTTTAAAGTTGTGTGTGACCTGTTAATCAAATAGTTTTTCCACTGACTCTAAAGTCTGTCTACAAAAAGTACACTCGATTTTAAAATAAATAAGATTGCTATAAATTGAAATATATTTATGTAGTAGCTACTCCAGGGGTGGGCACAAATTGTGTTTTTCAGTTGCGAAAGATTAAATCTCAGTGCCAATTTTCGTTTTTTAAATTGCAGGGGATACTGAGTAATTATATAATGAGGTGGTTGATTTAATTGAAGTACGTACATGTACAACGGTACACATTTTTTACACATAAATATTGGTAGTAGATTTATCATTTGCATTAAAACGAAGTAATAAATGATATATAATAATATTTTTGGTCATGTGAAAATAATTCACAATAAAAACAAAAATAAGCTATCTTGCATAACTTAATAAGTAATAGCAAGTAACTCATAAATTCACAGGATAAATTACTATGGCTACCTAACTTATTAAAAAAGGAATTAAAAATGATTTTAAAATAGTGTACTTTTTTGTGGTAAGAAAGAATGATAAAATTATTAAAGCCAATAATTTTGAGGCACTAACATGGCTACGGGTCACGTTAATTAATAATTTAAAAAATGGTAGGTAGTTTTTCTTTTGAATTCTCTGGATTTAAAATTATGAATAACTTGCTGATTTATACATAACCAATGTACATTTTTTTTGTTGTTCGTTATATATAGATCAGACGATTATATTTTCACAAGTTTTTAATGTATTGATCATTAAAGGTCCTCTCCAGGCTCCGGGAAAAAAAAATGAGTTTATTACATAATATTATAGAACTAAGGTCAACGATCATTATTCTGCAAACCACATACAATTCGGTTCAGTATATATTTTATAATTTGCTTTTAAAGATTTTTAATACTCTGTGAGCAAGAATTGAGCGAATCACTAATCTGATGCTCAAGAAGAAGATTGTACACTCTTTGTTTTGATTACAAATTTGAATTTTATAAACCAACCATGCGTTTTCGGCCTTTATTTAAATTACTTTAGGTATTAATTGTTTTCTAAAGTATATAAACGTTTCTATTATAAGTTCATTCAATTTTATACCTTTACACGAATATTAAATGAATTTATTAAACCTAATACCTAGTTGACAATCAAAACAAATAGTGTACATTCTTTTTCTTCAGGATGAAAATTTCTTAATTTAGTAAGTCGGGAGTAAAATAGGTTTTGTAGAGTTTTGTTTATAAAAATCTTTAAAAGCATATAAAATTAAAAATATGCTACCAAATTCGATGCGGTTTGCGGCAAAATGACAAGGAACATTAGCCTCGTTGAATGAAGCAATAAAAATATTTGCTTGGAGGGGACCTTTAATGTAAATGATCATTAACAATCAACTTTTTATTTAATGAAAAGTGCCATTATTTTAAATAAGCTCATTTTAAAGTCTTTACTTCTCAACTCTGTTGATTTCACTCCATCTTTGTTTTCCAGGTTTCCAAGTTGCAGAAGTATATTCCCGAAATAACTGCTGATGATATTACAAGGGGCCCATCTGGTGTACGAGCCCAAGCCCTTAATGAGGATGGATCTCTTGAAGATGACTTCGTGTTCAGCAAGGGTATGTGGGATTTATCTTTTTATGTGAAGCTGATCAACATTAACGATATATCTATGTGAAAACTGTGTCTGATTAGCGGAAAAGAATTACTATGGTGTTGTCCATTAGGCACCAAACTTTTGTAATTTGGATTATCTGTTTTTTTCTTCAGTTTTTGAAGAATAGCACTTATATTATGCAACTAAGAGGTCTTAAATTTATTATGTTTTGAATGTTCCATTTACCATCACCTCTTCATTTAATTTTCTTTGAGTGCAATCACCGTGCCTGTGTCCCTTTTTGTTACATTCCTTGGTGTAAAGGGGCAGTAAACTTTGTAAAAAAAATGTCATTTTTTCTAATAAAACGATTGCTCAGTAAGAATAAAGCATTCATGTAGAATTGTAATGTTCAATAAAATCTAATAATGGAAATATATCAATTTATATATAATTAATTTCTTAACAAATACTAACGGTGATGGCGCCACAATCAATGTCGCCATCTTGTAAATAAACAAATGGAGATAAGTTTCTACCTAGATTCTAGCTTAAGTGAAGAGATGACTTTATTTTTAAAGTTATGCCTTCTTGTCTTGAATCTTTTAACCATTTTAACGCAAAAAAAGGTTAATTACTGCATACATAAATTAATATGAAAACAACAAATATACTCACGTACATACTAATGAGTGGTAATACTTCCACTAGTTGTCGCTAATTTTATTATATACTTTTTATATGAACATTTTAAAAATAAACGAGCATTCTAATATTACATAATTGAATATTCTGAATCGATTTAAAACAAATTTGGCGATTGTTTGATTTTAACTTGACTATCCCTTTAACGGAGCCACTTTCCTTTGTGACTTGTTCTTCAAAAAACCTTGTATTTAATTACCTTTTGACGTCAGCGATATGGCCTTTGGTTTAAAGCTACCTTGAAACCACCCTAGCTATTAAATCAATAAACTATTATAATGATGGTCGCCACCAGGGGCTCTATCCTGAAGCTGTCTGTGGTGAATGGAAGAGAAGGGGGTGGCGTCCCTTGGGCCCCAAACTGTTGTAATTTGGATTATGGATTGTCTTTTTCGTTTTTACCATGTTTATCATTTTTTTAACGCTACTTGCAGTTTTAGAGGATAGCGCTAGGGTTATGCTCTTCAACTACGAGGTCTTAGATTTTGTGTTAGGTAGGCTCGTAGGCTTCATTTACTATCACCTCTTCATTTTCCTCTTCCATCCGTGAGTGCAGCCACCGGTGCTTGTGTCCCGTTTCGTCACATTCCTTGGTAAGTGACTGCATTCATGGAGAAGCTTTTCTGCATCCATGAGCATGGTCACCGATGGTGGTTAAGTGACTTTGTTCATGGAGCCACTTTCCTTTCTGACTGCTTCTTCTAATCCCTTGTATTTAATTTCTTTTTGACGTCAGGGATATGGCCTTCGGTTTCGAAGCAGACGTTAAACCTCTACTAAATTAATTAATTATAAGGATGTCCAATATCTTAACCCTTAAAAGATTGTCTGAGGAGTTCAAGCTCGACAAACCGAATTCATTCAATATAATAACACTATTTCCATCAATCTTGGGTAAATATAATTTTACCCAGTGGGCCAGTACATTAATATGATGAAAGCTATTAACTGACATATAATCATATAATTTGAGCTGCTGGTTTCCTAAATATCATTGTGTAAAGAATCTTCTCAAATTTTGTCAGTCCAATTAGGGTTAAAATTAAAGATTTTTTACAAACTTAAACACTAATGACTGTTCCTAAAATGACTAATATAGTACTAATGGTAATTTCTATTTCTGTCTAATAATTTCATTTTTATTCTGTCAGGTTCCGATGAGTCCTCCCTCTCCGATATCTCCGACAGAGTCCTACACTGTCGCAATGCTCCCAGTCCCGGAGCTACTTCTTCGCTTGCCATCGCCAAGATGATTGCTGACAGATGTGGCCAAGAGTTCAGCCTTACAGAGTAGTGAATGATATGTGAATAATAATCTAATTTAAGTAGAGGATGATCTGCACTCTAGATGAAATGTAGCATGACTCTTCTCGCATAAATAAGGCTTCCTTCTCACTGGCGTTTCTCAACGCTGTTTGAAAAAAAACTCACACTGAATCATCCACATTTTTGGTCAACAAATAACGAGTTAAAATGTCATATTAGCTATATACATCTCTTATATGATCGAATATGTTTAACTGTCCGATAATTCATAACTTTCCTAGCTTTTACAATTCTATCACTTGTGATCATGTCCTGAATGGCCAGGGATCCTTGTTACGTGGGTAAAAATGATAACCATTATAGACAATTACTTTTCATTTTCTATTTTTCGTCAAAAGTATTGTGCATGTATGCTATCCCAGCAGTAAAAAAACGCTAATGAGAATGGTACAATAAACATTCGTATCCTGCTAAAATTCTAGCGTTTGAAATCCTGCTTGTAATTTAACAGGAGACTGATCTATGTTGCGTGAAAAAAATCACTTGTGAAAAAACCCGAAAGTGTGAAGGATTCAGTTATAATCAAGTGCAGCTCAACTTTTTTCAATGAGCGTGTTTTTTACGCGGCGTTGAAAATCGCAAGTGTAAAGCGGACCTAATGACTGATGAGAATAGGAATCAATAATACTTATAGAGGCAGATCTGGTTATGATAATTAGATTGTTTAATCATTGTTATATTTGTTTTTGAAATAAATTTGTTTTATATTAACTGTGTGATGGTACTTATTTCCCTTTATATGTAATAAAAGTTTTTTAAGCATTGCTATATTAATTAACAAGTCTTAATTAAATCCCATTAAAATTAACGGGATATCAATGGTAAAAGAAAAGTTATAAAAAATGTGGTATCATGATTACAAAAGATAGTGATAAAAATTATTCAAATTAAACAAATTTTATGACAAAATTTAAATGATCTTCTAAAAGCAGCTGCATACATTTGAAGAATATCTTTCGTAGCTATTCTACCACATTGAAGTAATATCTTTGATTTTATTGACACAATTATGATTTGATTCCAGAATCTCCTGTAGATAAGATACCCCAAAGCGGACTAGGGAGCTTTATCTACACTCTACGTCTACAGCATAGTTATGATTAGGGTTGTGACAATTTCTCTTTGAAATATGCTTTTTATTCTCAAGAAATATATTCTTTTATGCTCTGATATATGCTTTACATTCCTTACAATATACTTTATATTCCTTTAAAATAAGCTTTATATTCTTTTTATGCTCAATTATGCTTTTTATTCTCGATTCATTAGAAGTGCTGGAATTAGCTTTATAAACCTGATAAGGGATATTAGCAATCTCTTTAAATCACATTTGGATGCTAATCTCATGTTTCGGTGCAATGGAAATCTTTGAAGAGTTTAAATAAATTTTATTAACTTGAATCATGGCACATGGATTCAATGGGTACAACTCTACATCGTCTGACCAAGTTCAGTCACAGTAATATCGGGTTTATAAAAACGGGTAAATTTTAAATTTAAACTAAGAAACGTTGAAAAGTTGTTAGGATGAAATAAAAATGCTTTTTCTGATATTAATTTATGAGACTTTTTAATATTGAACCCTGAACAGGTTTTCCAAGCATTAACCTTAATTCGGCTTGTATTTTCCAATAATTTTGGCTTGTATTTGGCTACATACTTACTTTCTATTGTTTTTTTTTAAATATATATTCGCTAGTTGTATCTAGGTAAATTTTGCTATGTTATGGCATATCTCTGAACTGAGAAATATATTAGTTTCATGATTTTTTTTATTAATTGTTGAAAAGAATACATTTTTGATAAGAAGAGTATCTTTTTAATAAAAAGTTTATGTTTTATTACTTTTTACTAAAAAATAATATATTTTAATAAAAAAGAATATGCTTCATTTCAAATAAGCTCGAGATTATATTTTTATGCTAAAAGCATGTTGTCACAACCCTAGTTAAAATATACACTAGACTCTAGAGAGAGGAAATGCTGCAGCGATTGCAAGACTGTGAGAACGACGGTGTAAACTGTAAAACCTTATTTTTTTCAGTTCTATTATTACTCAATGGAACCGAAGCCATGTGACCCCAAAATAAGGAATTATAAAAAAATGAAAAAAAAAATATGTACAATATGTACAATCCTCCAATCATTAGACAAACGTTTGAACGCCTGCATCGCATTAAATGGAAGGCAGTTTGAACACATTTTGCAACATGTAACCTAATTTCTTGTGCTCATAATAATTACTGTTAAATTATTTTGTTTCTTATCGCAACATTAAAAAAATGACGTTAACTTTTAATAATAAATGTTACAGATACTACTTTCTTAACCCACTAACTCTTTAACTAAGCATTTCAGACCATACCTTCATAGAATAAAAAGTGTTTATTTCGACGAATGCAACCTTATGTTGAAGTTTGGCAACAAAAGTGTCGGACACCCTGTATATGTAGGTATATCGATTTATTTTCGATTGCTGGGATATCGAATCGATGGATTGTTCCATCGAATCGACAGACCATTGTTTGTAGGGTCTATAGTGAACTTCAACTATTAGTTGACTCTATATACCTACTATACAGAATTTAAGAGATGAAAAGAAATCTGGCATTTTCTTGATAGACTATACAAAATATTTTCTTTCGTTTTAAAATAAATTCATTATATGACGTAATTCATTTCCAATGATTCTAAAAATGAGGATGGTTACTTTACTTCCTTACACATGCCTTCATTATAGAGGAGGAGAACTTCTCCTTCATGAAATACAACTAATTTAATATAACGAGATTCATAGAAAATTGGGCAATTTTTTGGCAGACTAAACTAAATATGCTTACTACAGATCTGTAAGTTCACTATTCAGGACTCGATCTACTAATCAGGATGGTTCACTATACAAGAGTTTATTCTAGAGGAGCTCTACTGTATTTATAAATCATTTATATTAAATGTTAAAACATTACTTATTTCTTGACACCAACAGACAAATACACTCATTCGGACAGAGGGAACTCGTTTAAACATGTTTATAATTGTTGGAACTACCGCTTATTGCAACTAAATGTGTGCCACGTGTTAACCGTCAGCTATTTGAAAGATCCAATGCGGAGATGCAGTATTTCACCCCCGAGGGGTAATTTACTGTTTTCTTCAATATTGATGTAATTTTTCGTGATTCAATTAGATGTGGACTATATGAATTCGAAACTGATTCTCAATCTCAAATGTATGAATTATATCAAGATTTTATGTTATGTTTGGTGTGTTAAAAAAATAATACAAATTAAATTAGAAAAATGGTGATGTTTTAAATTCTGAAGTGTCATTTGGGATGAATCGGACACTTCTGTTTAGGTTGGTTCGGACGGTGTCCGAGCCTTCCCTCTGTATCCGATTCAGTCCACCATTACAATTTATTGAAGTAATTCTTATTAAAATGGACATTCTGAACTTGAAGTTAATTATTTTAATTGACATAGCATTCGTATATAAGATTAGTTGCAACTTTTAATATCAGTGTCTTTATTTTACAGTTTGACGATCGTATTCATGCCTTTTCATTATAAAAGGAAAACTGATTGAGGCCGTAATAAAAAAGGTATTCAATTTTTTTTTGATGAATTCCAAAGAGGTTTATCTGTCAGAAAAGCTGCTGAAATTGGAGGTGTAACACCTAGGGACTATACTTTAAACATTCGATGAAATATATAAGATGTAATTTACTAGATCTGCTGAATTCCAAGAAAAAGGAAATAAAGTAAAAGGCAATAGCTATACAATTTGTTTTTGATATATAGCTATTAAATATAAGGATAATTTCACAGTGGTTACTCATGGGATATCTATATTTTGTTGGAGAAAATGTTCATTACAATAATATTATTATGATAAAATTTCAAATACGATGAATTATTACTATGAATAACACCAGTCATTATGGTTAATTAAATTAGTAGATCCGAATTCAATCATATCGTTTAATTACCCAAATTTCCAATGTTTTAACCATCACTAGTGACCATGGTAAATAAATAGAGATGTATGCTAAGTTTCAAATTCATTGAAGGTGACCTTGATCGATTCTTCAGAAACTATGTAAACAAATGACGTCGCACAGAGTACTCTCAAATACATATTATAAGTATTATTAGTTGAATATTATAAGTGAATAGAGTGTAAAACGTGATAAAAACAATTATATGTAAATTAATTTCAATGAAAATCCACATTTAACTGAATAATAGCACATTTTTTATTTAAAAATAAATGAAAAATATTTTGTGTGACGTCACTCATAATATTTTCGGATGTTCCAATATTGTACTTGATATATTTCTCTATTTATTTACTATGCTAGTGACTAGGCAATGAACACTAGCTTTTTGTGAACAATGATTTTTTCATATAATACCATAGAACTTCTGTATAGTACTGATTAAAATGGCCGCCAGTTTTTTATGCATCTAAATAGAAGACTAGATATAGTTTCATCATAGAGGAGTTCTACCAGAGTAAGGCAGACTGGTGTAGGAATTGTGCATTTAATGACACAACTATACAGGGTGACCCACAAAAAAGTGTACCCAAGTTTGAATTTATATAAATATCGTACACGTACAATCTTAAGCAATGACGGTGGTAGAATGGATACATGAAAAAAATCTAATTTTTACATTTACTTCAACTCATTTTTCAACTACTTATAAATACGATATTTATATTGATTCTAAGTTGGCTACACTTTTTTTGTGGGTCACCCTGTACAATAATTATTTTTGTCCACTATTTGTGGACAAATTATAGCTATAAGGCCATTGCAAATTTCATCACTGGTATCTAAAACTGCCAATTCAGTGGATCTTTCCAAAATCAACTTTATTGTTATATTTAGTGGCCTGTAGCCTCCAGGGGCTCTATCCTGAAGCTGTCTGTGGTAAATGGAAGAGAAGGAAGGTGGCGTGTCTTGGGACACGAAACGTTGTAATTTGGATTATGTACAATCTAGTTTTCTTTTTACCGTGTTTATTTTTTCATCACTACTTGCAGTTTTGGAGAATAGCGTTTGGGTTAATCTCATCTACTACGAAGTCTTGATTTTATGTTAGTTATGCTCGTAGGCTACTATCACTTCTTCATTTTTCTCTTCCATCCGTGAGTGCGGCCACCGGTGCTTGTGTCCCTTTTCGTCAAATTCTTTGGTAAGTAACTGCATTCACGGATCAGCTATTCTGCATTCATGAGCATTGTGACCGACAGTGGTAGGTCACTTTGTTCATGGAGCCACTTTTCTTTCTGTCTGATTCTTCCAGTCCCTTGTATTTGATTTTTTTTGACGTCAGGGATATGATCAACGATATGATCGGAGCAGACGTTAAACCCTTAATAAAATTGTAGCCGCACTAATAAATCTGGTGGCCTGCATATAAAAATTATTGCTTCCAAAATTATCGGGGATCTCGTCAACATCAAGGACTGGACGGGCGCTCACATCCAGGAAAATGGGGCTTCCACGTGCACAACTGATTCCTATCTAGTGTGGACCTGCCCTTCTCATAAGGTTACAGCCGAAATTATGCATGTCCTCCTTCAAAAGGCATACGCATGAGAACACCTGCAGTCAAATCGAGGACGATGTGAAGAGCATAGAAACCTATTGTGATGAGAGGGCCAAAGTCAACCCACTGTTTCTATTTTGGCATATAATTCATCAATTGGGACTCCAGAGGGTGCTATTTGTCAGATCACTGAGGAAGGCCAAATTCGAGCAGTACGTATATATACTCGATGTTAAAGCTTGTGCTCTGATTTTCCCCACTTGATCAAATTAATTATGAAAGATTATACAGTTTAAATATCTAAAGAGCCCGGACTTTTTGGACCTATAGAAAAGGCATTTTAAGACATTAAAAAAGACATTTTAGGACCTTAAAAAAGGCAGTTTAGGACATAAAAAAGGCATTTTAGGAGCTATAAATGCATTTTAGGACCTAAAAAGGCATAATAGGACATTTACATACACTTTTATGATTAATAAAAAAGTATTTACTACGTATAAATTAGCATTTTGGAATATAAAAACAACAGTTTTCAGTCCGTGTATATAAAAAAATGGTGAAAACAAATAAACAATACATCTCCTAAAAATTCAATGAATCTAGTCTGTGGTATATTTATTCAAATTTATCCTAAAAGTATTTTAAAAAAGGTTTGGTAAATTGAAATTCATGAAATAAAACTAATTTCAATATAAAATTCGAAATTTGTATTTACACCAAACCCTCGTAGTAGACAACCTCGGACTAAACAAACCATATATTATATAATTAGACCAATTAAATTATTTTGAAACTGTTGTAAAGGAAAAACCACTAACAAGACAAAATACAATTTTTGTCACCTGACAGTTTTTCTATTGTAAATATTACAAATATTACTAGGTAGTAGGTTCTACATGTATCTCTCTTCTAATAGTTTATTATATTGATTATTTGCTATTTTATCTTTTTGTTCATGGCAGAGTTTGTGCTAAAAAAATTGATGTGAAGAACAACAGAAAACTAGATAAAGTGGTGACTATGCTTAGTCTTAAAGTGATAGAAGTAGTTTATTTATATAATAATTCAGACAGATTTTTATTGAATTATAACGTTCTTTAAATTTGCCGATATAACCCATCAACTTTACTGACTTACCAAATTATTTAATAATATAAAAAGCCCAAAATAAGACTTTGCATTATTTTAGGAGTTTGTGATAATTTAGGACTTTATGGCATTTATGGCAATTATGGCATTTATAAGGATTTTATGGCATTTATTGACTTCATGGCATTTTTATGGCTTTTATGGCATTTTAGGATTTTATAGCATTTGTCCGGGATCTAATAATTAGGTTCAAATACCTAATTATGAAGTCCATCTTCGCGATATGGTTTCTTTTGACGAGAAGCACCCTGCTGTGAAACAAGGGTTCCTCTATGGAAACATCACAATGCACAAGACTAGACACGTATTCTACAATATTACCCTCGACCAAGCACAGGAGCAGAGCAATACCTGTTTGAAGGGCGAGGGAGAAATATAGGTCTTCCACAGAATTTGAAAGCCCTACATGATTACAACGAGGCATGTTCAAAGGCATAAACTAACCGGTACAATTAAGGAGCTTCAACTGTCGCTGGAGATATCACCTTCGTCACTATGAGAATCCCTTCACTGAAGATAGCAATGATTTATTTTAGTTGGACACAAAAGATCCAGCTGATCCAGCAGTGATAAACAAAATTTACAGCATAGAGACATGTGGACAAGAAACTCAGTACGACACATTTGTTACTGAAGGCCTTATCCCAAGGCATATTTTCATATGCTTATCTGTTCCGGAGAAATCTAGGGAAATTTTACTGCTGAGATATCTGAAAAGTTACTGTTCCCTATTCTCCAGCTTGTCCATATCGTGCTAGAAGAGTGTTGGACATGTTGCATCATTACTTTTCAATTTGAGCAAGCCACATCTAGGTACCAACCAAGTCAGTCGTTGTTAGTTAGCTTGAAGAGCTAGTTTCCAAGCGAACGGATATTCCATCGTCCGAAGATCCGCCAAGCAAACATTGACAGGTGTAACTGACACACCTATACTGTTACTGACTGACTGCTATCATTCTGGATGGAGCAGCTGTAACGAAAATGCATAAAACTGGAACTGCAGACACAGTTGCAGAATATGACTGCAGCCTCCCAGATCTTCTTGCCTTACATCATGTTTATTAAGAGAGTAGATTTACATAGTATGTGATGAATATGTGCTTAGTATCCTGAAGTCATATACATTCAATTTGAGAAGCAAGTGTAATCGGAGGTGCGTGAAAGCCTCCAATACTCTACTTAAAAACTGACAGACACTTATCATAAATAACAACAACAAACGGAGGTGTTCGCTTTCATGAGTCTACAAATAATCAGTCTGGAAACCCAAAGCCAGAACATCCCACCATAAGGACGTGTTCTGTACCCAACCAAGGATTACCACTGGTCTTGCACCGTGCTACCAGTATAATAAGCGGATACCAGGATCATCTTGTTTGTTATGGATGATACCCATCATTGTTGTCGCTAATTGATGATACTCAAGTTGATTCTGATGTTATAATGCTGGCAATAGCAGCAGTTCTGTAGCTAACCATTGACAAATTATGTGTGTATTTTTACCTCGTACCTGTGCTGCAAAAATTTAATGGATGCGACTCAGTTTCTTACGTTACTGGCAGCAGAAAATGGATTGTGTACGACATTTGGAAGATTTTGGAGGAGGTAATCTTATATATTTTGCTGCCTTAACATCAACTTCTCCTTCTGTTTATGACCAGTGAGGAATTACAATTACTCTCTGAATTTATTCTTTATGACTAGAGCCTGGACAAATGCCATAAGGTCCTAAAATGCCATAAAATGCCATATAGTCAATAAATGCCATGAAGTCCTTAAAATGCTATAATTGCCTTAAATGCCATAAAGTCCTAAAATATCATAAACTCCTAAAATGATGGGAAGTCATATTTTGGGCTTTTTATGTTATTAAATAGTTTGGTAAGTCAGTAAAGTTGATGGGTTATATTGGCAAATTTAAAGAACGTTATAATTCAATCAAAATCTGTCTGAATTATTCAATGATAACAGTCATTACAACTAGTAAAATGGTTCCGACAAGATGTTTCGTCGACAAGACGTTTCGTCGACAAGACATTTCGTCGACAAGACGTTCTTCGACAAGACGTTTCGTCGACAAGACATTTCGTCGACAAGACATTTCGTCGACAAGACGTTCTTCGACAAGACATTTCGTCGACAAGACATTTCGTCGACAAGACGTTTCGTCGACAAGATATTTCGTCGACAAGACATTTCGTCGACAAGACGTTCTTCGACAAGACATTTCGTCGACAAGACATTTCGTCGACAAGACGTTTCGTCGACAAGACATTTCGTCGACAAGACGTTTCGTCGATAGGACGAATCTTTGCTGTGAGATATAACCAGAAGACTCTCAAGAGAGTTTGCAAGAATGTTCTGAAGTGTGCGTCGTTCTGTCTTCAGGCTGGAGGAGGCCATTTTCAACAAATTTTGTTGAGTCGGGAGATGTGCTTCATACGATATAGGACAATAAATGTTCAATAATCATAAAAATCCATTCTTTTATTTTAAAGTGAGGTATCTATAATGACATTTGACGCATTTTAAGTGCTTCTAATTTGCAATTTAAAAATGAGATTTCTGATGGAACACTTCATGTACCTATACATTAGTAAATTGACTAAACTAAGAAAAAATTCAGTAGATATTAAGGTATAAGCTCCAAATTATCGGACAGCTCTACATTTTCAACAACAAATGAATTATCATTATTTAACATTCAAAATATTATTGGTATTCATCTTCAGCAGGTATTACTAGTATTTGAAATTACTAGTATTAGAAATTACTAGTATTAGAAATTACTAGTATTAGAAATTACTAGTATTAGAAATTACTAGTATTAGAAATTACTAGTATTAGAAATTACTAGTATTAGAAATTACTAGTATTTAAAAGTACTAGTATTTGAAATTACTAGTATTTGAAATTACCCCAGCAAACCATATCCTCTCTGTCCCGCGTGGGACAGAGGGGGACATCTCTCGCTAGCGAGGGACAGAGAGGGACGGGGGATTTCAGACGTCTCCAGACGTCTGAAATCCCACGTCTTTCCAACGTCTGAAATCCCACTCACGTCCCACGTCTTACACAAGCGGGTTGTCCCTCTTCTGTCCCACGTCTTAAATCCCACTCACATCCCACGTCTTTCCCACGCGGGATGTCCCTCTCTGTCCCACGCGGGATGTCCCTCTCTGTCCCACGCAGGATGTCCCTCTCTGTCCCACGCGGGATGTCCCTCTTTGTCCCACGTCTGTCCCACGTGGGATATCCCTCTGTCCCACGCGGGATGTCCCTCTCTGTCCCAAGTGGGATGTCCCTCTCTGTCCCACGCGGGATGTCCCACGTCTGTCCCACGCATAATGTCCCTCTCTGTCCCTAGTCTGTTTTACGCGGGAAATAGTACGCGGGATGTCCCTCTCTGTCCCACGCGGGATGTCCCTCTCTGTCCCACGCGGGATGTCCCTCTCTGTCCCACGTCTGTCCCACGTGGGATGTCCCTCTCTGTCCCACGCGGGATATCCCTCTCTGTCCCACGTCTGTCCCACGCGGGATGTCCCTCTCTGTCCCTCGTCTGTTTTACGCGGGAAAAAGTAATACCAAAAAGGTATATCTATCTCAAGCTTTATTTACGTATCATAACTAGGTAGGTATTCATACACAGATGTAGGTATATACTATCTAGGTAGTCATTGATGAATAATACTAGGTAGTAGGTAAGTAGGTACGGATTGATGAACACTACCTAGTAGGTATACTAGGTAGGTTGGTATTGGTACTGGTAGGTATCTAGGTAGGTATAGTTAAACAGTAATAGGTAACTAGATAAGCATTGATAAACACTAGTAGATAACTAGGTAGGCATTGACAAACAGTTGTAGGTAACTAGGTAAGTATTGATGAATACTAGTAGTTCACTAGGACCTAGATTGGTATTTATATACAGTTGTAGGCCACTAGGTAGGCAATGTTAAACACAAGAAGGTAACTATCAGGTATTGATAAGCAGATGTAGGCAACTAGGTAGGCATTGATAAACACCAGTAGGTTATAACTATAGGTAGGTATTGATTGACAAACAGTAATGTAGGTAACTATAAGTAGGTACTGATAAATACTACGTAATAGGTAAGTAGTGATAACCACCAGTAGGTACAGATTGGTGGTTACCACTTGTAGGTTACTAGGTAGTTATAAATAAACTCTAGTAAGTAACTAGATAGGTATAAGGTAGTGATATCATCAGAAGGTAACTATAGGTAATATTAATTAACAGTTATAGGTAATTAGGTATAGTTAATAACATTAATTAACATTATCAATACAAATATTAATAAATAACTTTATACACATTCTTATCATTTACATTAAAAAATAAAAGATACCAAAATGTAGAATATTAAATTATATTTATTTAAAATAATTTTAAGAAGCACGCAAGTTATCAAGTTACATAAAGATCATTTCAATACTAGTTCTACCATGTCCAGGATGGCTGAGTGGTAGAGACGCAGGCTTCAATAGTACATCACACTAGAGTCCTGAATTAGATTCCCGAGATGACCACTACAATTCTTTCTCCATTTCTTCCCATTTAATTAGTATATAACAATATGTAATATTAAAATAAATGATATACAGCCAAATGTACATATACACTATATGTAATATGGTAAGAAATTGCAATAATGATTAGTATGATCTTTTTTATTTTTTATACATATTTATATACCCAAATTAACCGAAGTAGTTTGAGCCAAAAGAGAGATATGTCCCCCTTGCAGAGGGGGACATCCACACTCTGTCCCACGTCTTGCAGAGGGGGACATCCGCACTCTGTCCCACGTCTTGCAGAGGGGGACATCCGCACTCTGTCCCACGTCTTGCAGAGGGGGACATCCACACTCTGTCCCACGTCTTGCAGAGGGGGACATCCACACTCTGTCCCACGTCTTGCAGAGGGGGACATCCACACTCTGTCCCACGTCTTGCAGAGGGGGACATCCACACTCTGTCCCACGTCTTTAATACTCACTCTGTCCCACGTGGGTCCCACGTCTCATTTCCCTCTTCCCTCTATAGCGAGGGACATTCGCACTCTGTCCCACGTGGGTCCCACGTCTTGAATCCCTCTATAGCGAGGGACATCCACACTCTGTCCCACGTGGGTCCCACGTCTTGAAAACGGAGTGGGGTAAGACGTGGGACAGGTGGATGTCCCCCTCTGTCAGAGGGGGACAAGACGTGGGATTAGACGTCTTGCAGAGGGGGACCCCTGTGCAAATGAAGAGGGTTAGACATCTGCAAGACGTCTGATGTCCACCGCCCCACGTCTTGCCCCACGTCTTAAATCCCACTATAGCGAGGGGTATCAGACGTCTTAAGACGTGGGACAAACAGCTTTTGGTTAGCTGGGTACTAGTATTTGAAATTACTAGTATTTGAAATTACTAGTATTTGAAATTACTAGTATTTGAAATTACTAGTATTTGAAATTACCAGTATTTGAAATTAGCAGTATTTGAAATTACCAGTATTTGAAATTACTAGTATTTGAAATTACCAGTATTTGAAATTACCAGTATTTGAAATTACTAGTATTTGAAATTACTAGTATTTGAAATTACTAGTATTTGAAATTACTAGTATTTGAAATTACTAGTATTTGAAATTACTAGTATTTGAAATTACTAGTATTTGAAATTACTAGTATTTGAAATTACTAGTATTTGAAATTACTAGTATTTGAAATATTACTTCAAAGTATTCATACGGAGATAATAATTACGCCATAGTTTCTAACGACAGCTATCAAGAATTTTGTATGGTTTAAATTAATAATAATACAGTCAAATAATTTATTGTCTTTATTTACTATTTTAATTCTTCAAAAATAAAAAATAAACTAGTTAGAGTAATGATAGTGAATTGCGAATATATATACTATAAGATAGGTTGGAGTAGTAACTTCTGGTTGGTGGTTTGGACGGAGGAGATGGCCACTCTATCGCTCCCAAGACCAGAAGTCACCTGTAAAGGAATATTGCAAAGTAAATTAAAATAGCTAGGAATAATATGGTTTACCTGAAAATAAAATAATAATCATATACCTATTGAAAGAAGATTTTCCTATAATTGAATTAGAGTTTAATGGCTATGCACTATAGAGACTAAGTAGTTTTTGTTATAGTAATAGTAATTAGGAAATAGTAATTAGGAAATAGTAATTAGGAAATAGTAATTAGGAAATAGTAATTAGGAAATAGTAATTAGGAAATAGTAATTAGGAAATAGTAATTAGGAAATAGTAATTAGGAAATAGTAATTAGGAAATAGTAATTAGGAAATAGTAATTAGGAAATAGTAATTAGGAAATAGTAATTAGGAAATAGTAATTAGGAAATAGTAATTAGGAAATAGTAATTAGGAAATAGTAATTAGGAAATAGTAATTAGGAAATAGTAATTAGGAAATAGTAATTAGGAAATAGTAATTAGGAAATAGTAATTAGGAAATAGTAATTTAGGAAATTTGTAAGATTTGCGGAATAAATTCTGGCAGGATATTTGCGGAATTAAATATTTAGGTAAGGGATAGTTTAAGTCATTTAGATTTATAATCAAAACTAGACTGGCTACAGACCAATTATATTAAAGGTTAGCACTTTCATTTAAGTACCATGAACGCCAGTGGAATCAGCAGTTGTCACCCCCAGAATCGCCTCATTCCATAATGCAAATTCACAACATCAGTCACATCTCAAAAGGGAAGTTTTAGCCGGTCATCCTATTGGCACCAGGCTTTGACTCTATTATTTCCATTGTATAAGTGGAATGCAGTATATTGCGGTATAAGCCAATCGTAGATATTACGCGTCTCACTTAGGATAATTAGAGAGTAGGCGGCATTTTGAGATGGTCTATGTGGTTCCAACCGTAACTCAGACTCTCGCTATATTCCCATAGTTTAGCGTTTTTTAATGACAGGCTGTAGGATTCGCTTTTTAACACAGGTTAATAACAGGAGATTTTTATATCGCACCTTGTGCTACCGTTTTCTAATGAGTATTTTGCACCACATTCCAAAGCCGCCAGATATGCTAATTAAACATGTAGGAGAGCGAACGAGATACTTCTATCACCTGGTCAGGTGTAACTCTCTGAAACATAGCTAGATAGCTAATTACTTAATGAGGAATGAGGTCAATGGCAGTGTCTAACCTTTTTGGTCTGTGCTTTACATTTATTGAATTAAATCACTGCCAGAAACCTCGCACAAATTAATACAAATATATTCCAGAATATAAATATTAGACAACAGCTGATTGACAATATACTCATAGCTCTGCTTCAACTAGATTACCTTTAAATATTTGCAAACACTTGTTCAACAAGTGCACTTGAGCAAATGTTTTGAGAGGTAATTATAAATAGGTGCTAGCAGCTTTACTCAGATTAATTGCAATTAATGCATCATTTAGACCGATTAACGACAGAAATAATGTGTGTGTACTGTTCACAAGTTATGACAATATCTTCATGCTTTAGTCGTTTTGGGGAAATGCAACTAAATATCTATAATTAACCAGTAAAGTTAAACTTATATTCACACTCGGGTAAATATCGCAATACACAAACATTATTTTGTGTTTTCGTTTGAAATAAATCTTAATTGATTGATGGAAAATAATGTTTTATGTATTTAATGAGTCTTCCACTGGATCTAAATAACTATAACTTTGAAAATTAAATAACGTCATCTTTAGAAATAAATAAATATAACATTAAAAACTAAATTACTATCTACATTGGGAAATAATGAAAAACTGAAATGGACAACCGAATGTATTATACATTATAGGTAAATAGTGTGCAGATTATAAATGGTTATATTACAGTTTAGTAATTTATTAACTCATGAATTTAAATAATGCAGAAAATTGATAAAGGATATTAGAACAAAAGCAGAAGAATGAGAACTCTTAAGGTAAATATGAATGCAGGAGGAGGGAAAATAATGAAATAGTAATTATATATGTTTCTAATTGAAATCTGTATTCGTGGATGGCAAATGAAGTAAAAGAACGGAATAATAAATTAAGAAAAAATCCTATACACCAAGATATAAAAGCTGCATATTCAATATTCCTATTATAACTTTAAACTAAAAAAAACCGGCTGGTTATATTTTCATAAACAGAAATAACTAGTTAATAGGTGCTAACGTAATTTGTGAACCAATCTGAAAATATCTGGTTGAAAAAGTTGTTAACATTTTAACCAACAATGTGAGTAATACAACATTTCCCTAATCACTGATGGTTCACTCAATGATTTATGCAGTTCGTTACGCAATCTTACATATTTTATAGATGCTAAAACCACTGCAATTTAAAACTAAATATAGTACCTAATTCTTAAACTATAGAGTTGAATCCAGCTATCTCCCAATAAAAATAGAACAATTTTAAACGTAATTTCATTAGATAAAATATCAATCTTATTATTCTATTACCGTTTAGTTCATCATTATCGCTCATTTCTTTTATTAAGTTTTCATATATGTTGAAAAATAAAACAAATTATTCAACTCGAGATTTTAATGTACATAATTACCAATGTTGAATATAAATGTTTGTATTATTATTGTAAAACTGTCATCTAACATATTTCTTTTAATGAGAAACCTCTCTAGTAACAAAATATAAAATTTAAGTATTGGTATATCAATTTCTACGTTAATATCTATTAATCACCATTAATCAAGTAGTTCATTAGTAGATTTTAATTACCGACTAAAGAGTATATAAGGCTATTCAATTGGGTAGATGATATGCACTTCTCTGTAGCATTGGTTAGTAACATACACCTGTGAATGTTCAATAGACAACCAAGGTAAGGTTCACAATTTATCACATCATTCCAGGAAACCTGCAATCACCCAAACTTTAAAACACCAATGGTGAATGGCAAATGTTGAATAACTTCATTTAAAAACATTTAATTAAATATTAATGGTGAATATAATGAAAGTTGATATCATGAAGGCAAGTTCAATTAAAAAGACTCTTGTTATTTTCTAAACTTGAATATTATATGAATTTACTTTCAACCTATATTGGATGTAAGTGGAACAGAAAATGAAAGTTAATAAAATTATTTGGTACAAATAATTTTAAATTATGATGAGTCGATTCCTGTAATCAGATAAAAATACTTTTTTTATCAGTGTTAAAATCACTGCTTAGTTTTATAGTAATTTATTAACATATCTGCGAACATGTTGATATGATGACAATCAGTTACTATGAATCTCACTTTGGTTGTCTATTTCAACTTTATAAAAATAATCTCTCTCTCATGAAGCCTTGCTACATTTTCTTCAGAAATCCATATTTTCCATTTTCTGAACTAATATTTCAAAATGATTTAATCACCAGGTAAATTCCACAGTGATTTTAGTATAGGAATATATAATCTTTACGATAAACAATAATAATAGTTAAATTGAAATAGGTGGCTGTCTGGATGGATGGATAAACAAAGGATATGACGACTCAAGTCTCAATGTGCTTTAATATGTTGAATTGCTTAACTGAATTTAATTGTAGATTGCTTCTTTGGAGTCTCTTGTATTTAATTATCTTTGCCACAAGTGATAAGACCTTTGGTTCTAAGGGTGATATTGAACCTACTAAAAATTTGATTGATTATTTAATCTACAATTAATCGATCTTATAACTGATGAAAGAATAAAGATTAAACTCCATTAAAGATTACGATTAAACTACTCAGAGTTATGAAAATACGAGAGAATAGTAAAATTAGCGATTATTTAAACTCTTAAGGATAAATTGATCTTCTTCATCATGAACTTTATTTACAGACTATACTTATTTTTCAATATGAAAGTTGTAATTGCTATTATCATAGCAACAAGCTTTGCCGGTAAGAATTGAATTAATGCTTATGTATTGAATATTTTATTCATCAAGTTAATAGGCCCAGATTCATTTTTACAAAATTATTTTTAGCGACTGCGCGCGCATCTTGCGAAGGCTACGGTGAGGGCAGTACCATGTGCCTCAAGAAGGCGCCTTGCACATCTTCGGATTCAGGAGTTTGCGGTGGAGTGACTAATGACGACATAACCACCATCTTGGAGGCACACAACAGTTACAGGGAGCTGGTGAGAACTAATTTATGTGTAGTGGCTAATGGGGAATAATTCTATACATTGGTTGAAACTTTTAAGGTTTTTTATTACATATTTATTCAAAAATTAACCTTTTCCCCAGATTAGTTGATGATAGCAGAAAATGAACTGAACTCAAAATTAGATTCTAATATTTTACAGTTACACTTAACTTAACTTATTTTTCTGAGAGACTATGCATATTCAAAGGACGTACTATTTGATTTATTCTTAAGGTTGCTTCTGGAAAAGAGAGCAGAGGTTCGCCATCAGGTCCTCAACCGAAAGGCACCAACATCTACGAGATGCAGTGGAGTGATGAGTTGGCTGCCATTGCTCAGGTAAACAGGCCTTGTATGCTAGAAAAATCATAGAAAGGAAGAACCTGAGTAACAATATTTATAAGAATAAATTTCCACTGTGAAAAGTGGTAGAACATAAAATTTGAAAATGGACTTATCACTACAAAATGAGTTCGTTTATAATATTTTATGAAAATTTATGTAATTTTCTTCATGTGATAAAATTATTTTCACTCACAGAGGTGGGCTGATCAGAAGGTCAAAAAAGCTCACGACTGTTATCCATGCAGAGAAACTGAGGACTTCAAATACGTCGGACAAAATGTCTTCTGGAGTTTCAGTACTGCTAAATTGACCAAGGTGAATATGATATAAGAAATTTAACATGGATGAGTTTCATATTACATATTTTTACATAAATTATTGATTCCAATTACAGTCTTATATTCTGTTTTTGTTGTTTTCATAAAGCCTTCATGGCAATATGCCGTCAAAAATTGGTATGACGAAGTCAAATACGTCAATCCTACAACTATGAAAGCCAACACCAATAATGTCATCGGGCACTATACTCAGGTAAGTACGTTATAGTTGTCTTATCTGTATTTAAATACTTTTTATGCTAGTTAGAATTCTTTAATATTGTTTAACAAATTCATTTTTAATGGTAGACAGAATACTAAAAATCAACTCCTAACGGAAATTTTGATTATTTTCTACAGGTTCTTTGGGCCAAAACTTGGCTAGTTGGTTGTGGAGTTTATGGAGACACATCTGAGAAATGTGGATGGAAAAGTCCAACCTTCGGTAAGTATTACTGCTTGAAGTACGTTTGCAACTACGCTCCCGCCGGTAATTTCAACAATGCCGCCCCCTACCTGTCCACTGAGAAGTGTACCAAGAGCTCCAAGAACTATCCTCACCTTTGTGCTAAATAATATGACACTATTAAATGATCACATTCTGATCTGATTAACGTTCTGATCTAATTAAGTTCTGATTTCAATTTAATTAACAATGTTCATTTTGGGTAATATGGTAAAGATAAAATAAATTTATAAACCCTTATTATCAGTTTCATTGTCTTCCTCAGTTTAAATTGAATTTGAATTTTCAACCTAATTCTTCGAATGCCTCTCAAAGGTAAGTATGATTTTTTTTATACAGGGTGGAGCAAAAGCAGGGGCGTAACTAAGATTTCGTAAAGGGCACTTCTCAAAATGTTAAATTTTACTTACTTAGTTGAAAGGTGCATATACTCACTCAATGGAATCTGTTTTTTCCTTATTAACACGAGTCTCTGCAGCAGACTCGTGTCAATGCAGTTGACTGGATTGTGTGATGGCCAGGGATTTTCCGTACTTCTGCTAGTGACCCAACCTCGAAACTTTTACTAGAAAATTATATAATTGATTTGTGCAATGAGGTGGACCAAAATGAAGAACGAGTTGCCGACTAGGACATATTTTGTTCTGGAACAATCTGAGTTTTGAACCATGGATAACAAGTTGCCATCATCGCCAAGGAATGCATGAACGATTGGAACCATTCCATTAATAATTTAAATGAAGATCATTAGCTTAGCCTAATGACGCAGGAAAAAGTAATGCATTGAGTTTTGGTGCAAATCTTAATGGTAAAAATATTGATACACATTACAGCAAGTTCATTCTGAAGCCTTTTTTACGTATCATAACTACGTAAGTAATGATACACTCTAGTAGGTATCTATGTAGGTATTGATTAATAAAACCTAATAAGAAACTAGGTAGGTAGGTGGGAATTGATAAATATTAATAGATAGCTATTTTAAAAATATTCAATTTAAATGTTCTACTGGTTGTCATTATAAAAAAGTAAAGATACGAAATCAATAGAATATTGAATAATATTTATTTATACTAACTTTAAAATGCATGCATGTTTTCATATTGGTTATAGTTCATTCCAATCCCACTTCTACCATGTCCAGGATGGCTGAGAGGTTAGCGCCGCAGACTGGAGATCGTCGGTTCGAGTCCTGAATGTACCACTGCATTTCTATGTTCATTTTTTCCCCATTTAATTTGTGTATAACAACATGTAACACTAAACTAATTGATATAGAGCCAAATTTACATATTCACTATATGCAATATAATAAGAAATAGTAATTAAAACAGCACAATCTATTTTTTCAGTTAAAATAACAAGATGATTTTGTTACTACAAAAAATTATTTGTGTTGCTTCAAATATACTTTTGGTTGACATAATAAAATACATTTTTTGAAGTCACAGTATTGTAATGTTACTATAACTAATAAGCTCTAGTTACTGTAACCTTGAAAATTCTGGTGTAACTACGTATAACAAAAAAAAATTAAAAAAATATATATATTTAGGTTACTGTAAAAAATTATTTTGATGGCTCATATCTGACTAACTTATTTTGTTGATACAACCAAAAACCTACTTTTTTTGTATCAACAAAACCGTTCTCTGTGTGTATGTTACTCTTTTTTTCTCGTCAAATTAACAGTAGGGGAATTACGTAAGCGAAGGCAAAAAAGAAAATCCTACGCACAATTCCCACTCGGAATATTTTTTACTATCACTCGCAACTCATCACTTGCACATATGCGGAACACTCGGATATTTTTGAGTTGCCCCAAAATATTTGAAATTTTGTACAAAATGAATTTTCCCATTAATTCTGAAATATTCGATTTTGTTTTTTTACTATGGAATAGGTAAAATTAATTGGCTCGTTATGAAAGCACACGACACGCAAAATTGCCGAGTTTCCCCGAGCCCTTTGTTTGTAAAATATATTACCATTACAATATTTCTCGAATTTCTCTTAAAATAAGCTTCTAGACTAATTAGTAATTATGCTGTTATTGTGATAAGATAGAAGTAATGTAATTCTCAAAAAGACTCTGTGAATCGTATTGGTTTCATTTTATAAAAGCAATAATCAGTATTTTAGTATTGCAAATTTTTTGAATTTTCTGGGATTTTAGCAATTCGATAATAACCCATGCAATTCGCTTTGTCATTTTTTTGAGTTACCAAGTGTCCCACATATTGAAATGTTGGTTTATCAATCAATTATTGTTTTTATCTTCAATTTATTGAATACAATACTCCTTATTATGTTCTTCATTGAGCACCAGACCTCCATTAGTGTGGAGCACTACACTGACTACAGTCTGCAGCGGTGCCTAAATTCGAACAGTTTGGAAGGGTGGGGGCAACTGTAATTTGTAATCATTGTCGTACCGGTCTGATTATCGGGCACAGACACAAAAATAAGCTCTTCTCTAGTTATCTTCCTATTCTAAATGATAATAAATCACAGTTTATGATTTTCTTGCCAAAATGTAGTATAAATCACCAACAATCTTTCTCTTCTGAATTTTGAATAGCTTAAGAGCAACTGTTAATCATGTCAGAATTCACTCAAATTTCAGTACACGTACCTTTACTTGTCATATCAACTTTATATAACAACTCCATAAGTAATATCCAAAATGTTATTTTTCTGCCCACCCTTGTAATCATGTTCAAAACCATTGAAATAATCAAATAATTGATATAACTGACTTTTTTTCAAGTCTGAGAATTCTTCTTTAAATTAATTATTAATCCGAAGATACATCTTTGAAAGTGCCAAAATGCCCGCTGGTAAAGCAATAATTTTACAGATTCAAAATCTGAAAACAATTTTGTTGTTTTCTCTAATTATCGGGGAGGGGTATGAATTTTCAGACTATAACAAGCCATTGCGTATTTGATTGATGCAAAATTTCTGTCATAAATATCTATTTTTATGTCGGTTTTTCATTGCGGGAGGGTCTTAATAAGCAATAAGAATTTACAGGATTTATTAATAAGGTAGTTGTGATTTCATTGGGCAATAATCAGGCCGCAACTACTATGAATAATTCCTATTATCAATTTTCTTTGACTTTATATTCCATTACTTATTTCATATGTTAATTTTACTAAGAATGAAGAATAATAATGAGGGTAAAACGATGTTTTAACGGTCTAAAAAGTTAAAATTGAGTTTACACTGGGGTATGACACGAAGCTACCATGTGGGAAATATTGTAGGGAAATTTAAGGTAGTTGTGACTTTATTAAAATTAGTAAGTAACAACATTACATTCGTCAGAACCGAAGCAATGAAAACACGAGCAGTGGAAAAGAGTCAAATTAACTAATCTTTGAATTGCGACCAACAACAGATTGCAACTCATCCTATGAATGCGTCTGGATAGAAATCTCATCAGTTCCTTCAAACTTATTGAACAGGCTTTTTCAATCTCCGTCCGAAAAAAAAACCGGTTTGCAAGGTCCCCTGTACAGGGGCATGGAAAGGTGATGCCGATTTCACAACGAATGGGTCCTCCAACCACGAAGAGGCAGCAACTCCTTCCTTCTACTCTTCCATTATCATTTGTATATCATAGTCATTCAATTTTTGTACGATTTTGTGATAAAATATTATATAATATGATAATATTATAAACGTTTACTGCCAAGGATGTGTTAACACGTCCTCAGCATTATTGGAGCTACTGCCAACATTGCCAAGTACTTATTTCATTTCAGCATGTTTAAAACGATGTGGTATACAAAGGGTCCTTTTCAGATGCGTATATAATATGGTTATACTGAAGGAACTTTTGAACAACGTCATATATTTTGGACATGTTAAAAAAGACTAAATTTATGTAACACCAGTCAAAATTATGATTTGAAGAATTGTAAATATCTAATTTATTTACTAATATTAATTCCGTATTGTACACACATTTGAAAATGTATTGTTATATTTCACTAAGAAAAAAACTTTACGTAAATTTGATATTGACATTATCGAATGTGCTAATACAATTATGATAAAATCGACTATTTCTAGTTAGATATGGATTTTCAACCACACTTACTTAGAAGTCTTTACCAGGAAAATTAAGTTAATAATTCATTGGAGTTGGTTTAAAAATCCTTTATTTGTCCAACAATGTTGAGCAAACTTAAAATGATTAACTATTTATTTGCTGATGAATCATAAGCAAACATGTGTGTGCTATATAGCTGCTATCTACTGAGGACCAGACAGAGACAAGAAGCAGCAGCTGAAAGTGTTTCTCATCTCTCTTACTTGGAACTTTAAATATATGTCAACACAATTCACTATGAAGATCATGATCGTACTTTGCCTAGCGGCAGCTTATATAGGTAAGTCTTGTTATTCTACCACTGACAATAATTTTTGAAAGGCTTTAGTTTTACACATGATAGTAAATAATATAGAGAAAATCACGCTAGAAAATGTTAAGAGAGAGGTTCGGTTCCCGGTTAGAGAATTTAAATCTTAGAAATGTTTTATTTCTAAATAAGGTTGGAGTTTCAGTTTTTTTCTGATTAGTCAAACTGAATCAAATCCTACATATATGATTTCTTACATATGAAAGCATTTAAACATTACGATTAGTTTTTATTCATTGCCCTCTTTCAGCGACTGTGCGCGCATCTTGCGAAGGCTACGGTGATGGCAGTACCATGTGCCTCAAGAAGGCGCCTTGCACATCTTCGGATTCAGGAGTTTGCGGTGGAGTGACTAATGATGACATAACCACCATCTTGGAGGCACACAACAGTTACAGGGAGTTGGTGAGAACTAATTTATGTGAAGTGACTAATGGGGAATAACTCTATATTTTGACTGAGACTTAAAAGTGTAATGTCATAAATATATTATAAAATATAATTGTTTTCTCTCAGATTAGAAGTTGATAGCTGAAAATTTATTGATATCATTTCAAAACGTGTTAAAAAAAATATTTCCTTCTACACTCTTACTATTTTCCTGAGAGACGATGCATGTTGATTTATTCTTAAGGTTGCTTCTGGAAAAGAGAGTAGAGGGTCGCCATCAGGTCCTCAACCGAAAGGCACCAACATCTACGAGATGCAGTGGAGTGATGAGTTGGCTGCTTTTGCTCAGGTAAACAGACACTTGTAAGCTAGAAAAATCATAGAAAGGAAGAACCTGAGTGAATGATTAAATTTCCACTGTGAAAATTGGTAGAGTATAAAATTTGAAAAATCGACTCGTCAGTACAAAAAAAGGTTATTCATAATGTTCGCATGGATCATTTACTTCATGTGATTAATATTATTTGATTTAAATATTTTCACTCACAGAGGTGGGCTGATCAGAAGGTCAAAGCAGGTCATGATTGTTACCCATGCAGAGAAACTGAGGACTTCAAATTTGTTGGACAAAATATGTACATGACTTTCAGTGGTGCTAAGATGCCCAAGGTAAAAATGATTTCAGAAATTTAACATGAATGAGTTTCATATTAAGATTATTCAGTCCAATATTCTGTTTTGTGTTTTTCATAAAGGTTTCATGGGAAGATGCTGTCAAAAATTGGTATGAAGAAGTAAAATTCGTCAACCCCACAACTCTGAAAAGCAACACCAAAAATGCCGTCGGACACTATACTCAGGTAAGTACAAATATGCCTTATCTGTATTTAAAATACTTTATATGTAAGTTAGAACTCCCTAAGATTGATTTATCATGAATGGATCGTTTGAATTGCCAGCACCCAATCATTTCAAATAGAATACTAAGTGAAAACTGCTAACGGAATTTTGTTTATTTGCTACAGGTACTATGGGCCAAAACTTGGCTAGTTGGTTGTGGAGTTTATGGAGACTCATCTGAGAAATGTGGATGGCAAAGTTCAGGTTTCAAAAATGATTACTGCTTGAAGTACGTTTGCAACTACGCTCCCGCCGGTAATTTCAACAATGCCGCCCCCTACCTGTCCACTGAGAAGTGTACCAAGAGCTCCAAGAACTATCCTCACCTTTGTGCTAAATAATAATACACGTACAATTAAATGAGCACATACAGGGTTAAGATTACAGTTTGATTAACGATATTCATTTTGGGTAATATGGTAAATAAATTTATGCAACCCTTATTATGTTTCTTTTTTTTTAAGTTAATTTAACTAAATATTAGATACTATAATTCTGTGAGGGTCTTTTAGATGTATGTTTGAATTATTCTTATATCATATCATATCTAGTTATTTCATTCATATTAATAGCATAGTTATTAAAAAAAACTACAATCATATGAATTGACATAAAGTTTATATGAATTAGAATTGACGTTTTTTTATATATAATTCTTAAAGAAGCACCAGCTAAGTTCAAGGCCTTACTTAATATTTTAGAGCAGTAAATTCACGACTTATTTTCAGAGAGCTCAATCAAGCACCTCAACCAATAACCGCGACCACAATAGTTTAGTTGTAGAAAATACATGTATCATAATATATAACTAGTTGTTAGCTGTAAAATTTAGAACTATAAATATCCTTCTATAAGAGAGGTACTATAAATTTGAAAAAGACACAATCGAAAATACTAAATTATATTCGTAATTATAACTTTTAAGTCTTAAGGCCTTAGTCATGCATCATGCTGCGAAGTTTCTCAATTCGATCTTAGAAAGTGCTGCTCACTAATTATGTCCAGGCTGCAGCCGATATCAGTTTTTTTGTTTTGCAGGCAGTCAGAGCTGCAAATCCTGATTCAGACAAATAAGATGTAGCGAAAGGCAACAATGCATTCATAGCCTAACCTACAAGCACTGGTTTCCTTTTCCTTGCAGCAGTCCAGAATACATCTAGTGATAGTCACGGAGATTAGAAATGAAGAATTTTGTTATGCTGCACCTCGATGAGCTCCTCTTGCAGATTTTGAATACATTCTTCGTTTTTTTTTTTACCTACTCTAACTTATAGAGCATACCGATTAATAAAGAAAGTTGTATAAATAACTATGAAGTATTTTATATAAGTGTCAGATAAAGACTTAAATTTTTTTCACTTGCGTTTTTTTTACTGCTGAAGGAAAAATTTGATGTGATAAAAATAAGGCAAGTGTGGACACATTTTAAGAAGAGCTTTTTTCCGCGGTGGAAAAAGGTAAGAGTGAAGCGGGCCTTATAACCATGCAATTAACAAGCGAAGTACGTATATTCATCGTGAAAACTTAAATGAGATAAAAAATGTCACTGAAGTTGTACTATTTCAAAATAGTTTCCAAGGAAGGAGTGTAAGCACCCTGTTTTAAAATGTCTTCCATTGTAATTTTTTTCCTTTAATTCGCTGCCTTTTAGTAAGTAAAATCAGAGTTAGCTCTAAGAATTACCTTCACGCAATGACAAAAATAATCACTCTCACTCTTTGCTTACCTGTTCTTAAACTATGTCCATCTGTTCAAAAATGTTTTTACCTGTTAATAGTACGATAAGAGGCAGAGAAAACGAGACCAAGATACAGATTTTTAGTCCATTGGGAATGATTTACAAGTATTTGAAAAGTCGGAAACATTTTTGTGACCCATACTGTATATTTGTTTTGTTCCACTGGTCGCTTAAGGGTTAAATTTTATTTTAGTAGCAAAATCTTGGTTCAAAAAGCTAGACTGCTTAAATGATTTTACCTTTTATATTTAATTGATGAAGTCTTATAGCAAGTAAGCCTTTCAAAACTGATATGACTAGGAGGATTTTGTTATTCCTAAAACTCTGTAATCCAACTTTGATGAAGACTTAGGACACCACACTCAGATATACCACCACTGCTAATTAATTCAAATATGGCTATTCTTGTAGTTTTGTATGTCAAGTTCATTTAGTTTCTTGGAGGATTAATTTCATGTTATTCACTGCGATCCATATGTTCTCAGTTGAAGAGTTCACCGTATTTCAATTCTTATTTCTTAGATTGTGTGGAGCACATCTTGGCTAGATGGTTGTGGAGTAAATGTAGACAAGTCTCAAGAAATGTGGATGGCTTATGAAAAGTAATTTCAACAGTGCAGTCCGCTACCTGTTGATTGAGAAGAATGCCAAGAACTATGCTCATCTTTGTGCTAAATAACAATACACTATTAGAAGAGCATTCATCATCACTAAAATTGTTTGACTTTCAAACATTACTGATCATTGATCAATAATATTGATGAATAGCTATATATATTTCTTCGGCAGCAGTTGTTTTATAATAATTTAGTTACTAACTATAATAAAAAAAATCTATTATGTATCATCTTCATCGTGCAGTTAAATTTTACAGATTAATGTTGGAACGATAATTACAAGCACAGCAAACCCGAATAATAAGAGAAATGAAATTTTATTGAACGGTGCAAGACACTATTTTATTTATAACAGTTTAAAATATTTATTAAAATGTTACCTAGCACTAATCAAATCCTTCTTACTTTGAAAAACATCAGTCTAATGATGGATTAATATTATGAAAGTAAACTCTTCATGTGATAAACAGAAATGAATAAAACTAAACTTTCTAAGTAGGGGATATATAGCTCCATATGATTGTTAAAATATATTTGTTCTGATTTATTACATAAACATAACTTACATAGGTACTCTTACAGTTAATCAGCTATGCAATATGTAGGATCATAATTTGTAATTCATAAGGTATTAAAACTTAAAACTCCTATAATATAATAAGGAGAAAATTAACTACTACACACAATTTATTAGACAGGTGATTAACCCCTGCTTTGAATTAAAATTAATAAAGTGACTAGGAAAGAGATAAAGTGGCTCTATGAACAGAATGTTTGCACACAACTATGATCATAGGCTAATGCTCATAGATTATGTAAAGCTAATCCAGAATAGAGTTAATCATTGTATAGCTAGTATATGAAGTAAGTGCTTATCTAAACTAGAAACCAAGACTATAGCTAGAAATATAAAAACATAGAAAATACAAAAGGTTCATATTGCATCATAAACCTGAAATTACCAGATGCGAATTAAACATTGAATTATAATTTCAATAGGATATTAATAAATCATTGCACCAAATTTGAAAATATGATCTCCACAATTAATATATTTCAATGCTCCTATTTTGTTGTGATTTTATAATAACCTATTGAAAATTTCTTTGGGCATTTAATTCTCAGTTAATTTCTATTTTACTCTAATAGTAATGATCAGAGGATAATTCACTGTTTACTACAATTAAAGGGATAACTAGTAATTGATAAAGAACATTCCCTAAGGAACAGAGTTAGATTTAACTTAAAGCATCATCTAATAACCTAACTTCACTGAGGGCATTAAAAGGAGAAGTTTCAACTATACACCCTCCTATAACCATTTGCTGTAGGATAATATGAATCTTATGAGTATTTTGTAGAATGGAATGATGAGAGAAGTTAGGAAAGTACTGACTAAGAGTGCACATAAATAAATTCAGAAATTCAAAAGTTTGCAATAAATCATCACTCGAGTCTATTGAAGCAATGGCAATATCCGAGCCAAAAGATCTGTAGACTAATTTTCTGCAGCCATCAGAAGCAATGAAATTCACCTGAAAAAATTCAGAAAATTAATTTAAGATGCAGTGAACATTTTGATAAAACAGAAGTAAAGCTATAGCAGTGTAGCTACCTTATCTTTTTGAGCATCAAGCAAGCAATGATTAATATCCTGTTCTAAGGTGGACCTCGATAATCTTTTTTCACCAGGAGTGAAACTATGGAAGAAGGATATTTCTTTATCACTTGACACAATCATTATATAATGAATCATTTTGAAAATGATGCTATTGCATTAGCTGAAAAAGAAGAAGATTATTAACACAATTAGTAATGGGAGATAGATTTTGCATTTTAATAGATAGCTTCAGTAATAATTTAGTAAGCTTCTAAGGTTTCACAATTATGGAATTTGTGCATATTTTAAAATGGCTTAAAACACATTAATGTAAATATAGGGATTAATTCAGAAGTGTTTGTAGCAAAAATAATGAAAATATAGGAATTAATTCAAAATTGTTCCATGGGAATTTCCGAAATATCTCCCTCATTCTGTAGACTGGTTAAATTTTATTTTCTATTCCAAATTAAATATCTGAATCAAAGAATTAAACTGTGTAGTATAAACATTGGATTTTGATTCAGATACTGTCAGCGTCATTCATAAATTTAAATTTGATACAACATTCCAGTCTGCAAATCATGCACAATTAGTCTCCCGATATTAAATTTTTGGGACAACAAAGATTTTCAAATTTCTCTCCAAAATGCCAAGTGAAATAGTATGTCTCATAAATTCTCCATTTATCACTCTAATAATAATCAAATTTCTCTTCAAAATGATCAAATTACCATAAATTCTCTCCAAAATAACATTATAGCATAGGAGAAAAATTCAAAATTAGATATTTCTTGCCATTTGTAATTGAAGGGCTCAAAATCCAGTCTGTATTTGGTGCACAAAATTCCACTGACATTTTGAAAAAGCTGAAATCACGAAATACAGACTGGGATACATGCAGTGGTATTTACGTAATAGGTGTTTTACAGTTTTCAACCCTTCTTTGTTTTAGTCCCAAAACTGGTACCGTGGTACGGTCTGTTCAGGAAATGTTATCAACTTATCAAGGACTTCTTCTCGATAAAAAAACATGTTTGGCAACCGATACATGCAGTAGTATTTAAATGGCAGGCGTTTTAAATGTTTTCAGGTTATTTCAGGACACATTTCGATTTCAGGTCGTAACCCCGTGCCAATAATCCAGCTTGTATTTGGTGCACTGAACTCCTCTGACTTTTTCAAAAATCTGAGAAATACCTGCCAACATTTTTCATCCATTTGTCTAGTCCTCCAACATTTTCCCAGTTACCCCTCTAAAAATTAAAGGTAATATAGGAATTAATAGCCAAATATCTTCCGTCATAGCAGGAATTTTTTTATTAGAGAAATTGAATATCTGCTGACATATCATTGGAATTTACCACCAAATATAATCTGGCCCATAATATTATTTACATTGAATAAAATTTACAGGAATTCTGCACAATTTTAAAATGAAGGAGAAGGCTAAAAACAAAGTTAAAATTTTCATAGTTTATAAAATCTGACGTTTCGATTCAGTACATGAATCATTATCAAAGAATGCATCTGTAATGAGTTTTTAAAAAGTTATACAAAATTTATTGGAGATAAAAGAAAAGATCAAAAAATTAAAAAGTGAAAGAGAAATGATAAAATGAAGATAATAAAAAAAAAACAATATAAAAAAAAGATAAAAATCAGCTATCTACAATTAAAAGAGGGAATGAACTATTCTGGAGGTTTAATGAAGGTTTGCTTTTAAAAATATAAAGAGATTCTAAAATTTTTAAGTCTGAACTATTTGAGGTAGAGTTTAAAATCTTAAAATTATCTATGGAAATTGCACTATTACACTGTTCAGTATGGTCTCTAATGGAAGAATGAGGTGGAGATGCTAAAATATTATTGGTTCTATAGCTCCGCCCTGCATGCTCTGCTATCCGCATATAAAGATTACGTGACGTCATGCCCACGTAATCAGACGGGCACTGCCCGCAACTAAAGTGATACACAACGGGGCAATTAAAGATGACGGACAAGGGTCCATTAACTTTACTAGTTTACCAGTCTCAGGCCAGTCTGTATTTCATGGGAAATTCCACTGACATGTCGGTGGAATTTTTTCCCTTTGAAAATAATATTATTCCATCGAAGTCTGTGGATTTTTAGCTATATATTCCTATGTCACCATTAATTTTCGGTGGATAAATTGGGAAAATGTGGGTGGATCAGCCAAATTCCTGGTGGATTTTTTCAGGTTTTTGAAAAAGTCAGTGGAATTTTGTGCACCAAATACAGACTGGGTCTCAGGCAGTCTGCAGAAACTGGTAAACTGTTCTCTCTCTAAGAAATCGTCCATTTTGGCTTCTGTTCTCAGTAAAATACATGTAAATATAGGAGGAACTTAGGGACTGTTCGCACAGAAAATGTCCCATATTCTCATTATTCTGCAGACTGGCTAGTTTAAATCATGGTAATTTGATAAGTCATGTTTACTAGCTTCAATTCTCAATTCTGGTCCGTTATCTTTACTTGGTTAAATTATTAATATTTGACCAATGATTGGGATAAGAATTTAATTTTGGAATCATAGATAGGATAATGAACCAATTAACGGATGCTTATTTTCCTTTACTAATTACCGAATGGAATATTACGAATTAGTATATTTGTAAACTATGATTGTTTATGACTATAAAAATATATTCGTTGATTAGAAGAAACTAGTATCTTACAATGAATATATTTTTATAGTCATAAACAATCATAGTTTACAAATATACTAATTGGAAATATTCCATTCGGTAATTAGAAAAGAAAAATGAGCATCCGGTAATTGGTTCATTACCCTACCACATTAAAGGATTTAAGCAGAATTTTTTTCATTTATCAAAATTATAAAATGGATTACATTTTTTTTATCAATTCTTTCAATTAATAAAATATGCAAAATTAATGTATAATCTATACTAATAATTTCCCTCGTGTGTTTATTTATTTATTTGGTGTTCGCTGTCCGCTGGAGTGGCTGGACAGCTTTTACACGACGGGTATTAAACCTGAAGAATGTAACTATGATTGATACGCACAGGAATATATTGACTTGATATTTAAACCAGTTTGCACAATATTGGAGATATTTGGGATATTCTCTCCGAACAATTCTGAATTAATTCCTACGGTATGACTAAATCGCGAAATGAAGGTATTTCGCGAAATGAATATGAAATGAAGATAAATCGCGAAATGAAGCTCAGAGAATTAATTTGAATGTATTTAACGAGTGTATAGGATAGAATGATTAGTAAATGGAGAAACTAAATAATTAAATGAATATTATAAATGCCAAAATGAATGAAATTTAGATTATAAATACCGAAATGAATGAAGTGACTAAATACAAAAATGAAGATTACAAACCCCGAAATGAAGTGCCTAAATACCAAAATGAAGATTATAAACCCTGAAATGAAGTCACTAAATACCAAAATTAAGATTATAGCTAATTACCAAAATGAAAATTATAATTACCAAAATGAAGTGACTAAATACAGAAATGAATGAAATGATATGACTTAATACCAAAATAAAGATTATAAACCCTGAAATGAACGAGATGAAGTGACTAACTACCGAAATGAAGATTATAAACCCCAAAATGAAGTGACTAAATACCGAAATGAACCAAATAGAGTGATTTAAAACTTACGATATTTTCAGCAGACATCATGGTTGATTTCTATTCAGAAATCTAATCTGTATATACTGTTAAACTGAATTACTATACAGTCTCACTAAATTCTTGATTCAGTCACTTCATGAAATACTTGCTTTAATTTATTCTTTAAAGTCATCTGAAGTTGGTATGTACTTCATTTCGTTCATTTAGGGGTTTATAATCTTCATTTTGGTATTTAGTCACTTCATTTCGGGGTTTGTAATCTTTATTTCTGTATTTAGTCACTTCATTTAGTTCATTTCGGGGTTTATAATCTTCATTTCGGTAATTAGTCATATCATTTCATTCATTTCGGTATTTAGTCACTTCATTTCGGGGTTTATAATCTTCATTTCGGTGTTTATAATCTTCATTTCGGTGTTTATAATCTTCATTTCGGTGTTTATAATCCTCATTTCGGTATTTAGTCACTTCATTTCGGTATTTATAATCTTCATTTCGGTGTTTATAATCTTCATTTCGGTGTTTATAATCCTCATTTCGGTATTTAGTCACTTCATTTCGTTCATTTCGGTATTTATAATCTTCATTTAGGTATTTAGTTACTCCATTCATTTATCATTCTATCATTTACACATTTCAAATACATTCAAATTAATTCTGTAAGCTTCATTTCGCGATTCACCTTCATTTCATGTTCATTTCGCGAAATACCTTCATTTCGCGACTTAGTCATACCCTTAATTCCTATATTTATGTCACGCGCGTTTGAGTGATCTGCAATATCGACCGATTTCGCTGCCCAATCTGTTGATCAACAGTTTGCGCAGCCATCGATCGATCTCTGCGCGTTCGAATGATAAGATTTTTTTAGTTTGTACATCAAATTGGCACATTTTATAACGTATCTCAATCTATAGCGCAACCATCGATCGATTTGTACTCGTTCTAATGATACAGGTTTTCTTTGTTTATTCATTTAATTAATTGTTTTGTTTTTATTATAAAAATACTTTTTTACATTTAATAAGTCGACCATCAGTCGATTGTTGCTCTATTAAATGTAACAATTAGATGCATAAACTAACAAAATCCATATCATTCAACCACGCAACAATCGACTGATGGTTGACTTAATAAATATAAAAAAGTATTTTTCCAGTAAAATCAAAACAATTAATTAAATGAATAAACAAAGAAAACCTGTATCATTCGAACGCGCAAAAATTGATCGATGGTTGCGCTAATTGATTGATATATGCGATCAAATGTGCAAATTTGATGTACAAATCAAAAAAATCATATCATTCGAACGCGCAGGGATCGATCGATAGCTGCGCAAACTGTTGATCAACAGATTGCCCAGCGAAATCGGTCAATATTGCAGATCACTCAAACGCGCGTGAAATTTTGCTACGAACACTTCTGAATTAATCTCTATATTTACATTAATTTTGCTTTTGCTACAAACAGAAATTACCCATGTTTCCAAGAGTGGCAGGAAAGTCGCCAGTTTAGTGAAAAATGGATCCAGGTCGGCGGGTCGCCCATGTTTTAAAGTGAGGCAGGAAAGTCGCCAGTTTAGTAAGAAAATGGATCCAGGTCGCCCAGATTGCATTCTTTGTGAATTTTTTTCGAAACTCGCGGTCTTCTAAAAGACATTTATATAGAGTTTCAAAACTTTGCGGCTCATCAAATGTGAATTTTTTTTTTTATCCCACGGCCCATATTTTTTATCCCACGGCCCGTATTTTTTATCCCACGGCCCGTATTTTTTATCCCACGGCCCGTATTTTTTATCCCACGGCCCGTATTTTTTTATCCCACGGCCCGTATTTTTTATCCCACGGCTCGCGTTTTTTATCCCACGGCTCGCGTTTTTTATCCAACGGCTCGCGTTTTTTATCCAACGGCTCGCGTTTTTTATCCCACGGCTCTCAATTTTTATCCCACGGCTCACGTTTTTTATCCCACGGCTCGCGTTTTTTATCCCACGGCTCGCGATTTTTATCCCACGGCTCGTGATTTTTATCCCACGGCTCGTGATTTTTATCCCACGGCTCGTGATTTTTATCCCACGGCTCGTGATTTTTATCCCACGGCTCGCGATTTTTATCCCACGGCTCGCGATTTTTATCCCACGAGTCGCGATTTTTATCCCACGGCTCGTGATTTTCATCCCACGGCTCGTGATTTTCATCCCACGGCTGGCGATTTTTATCCCACGGCTCAGATATGATATCCCCACGGCTCTTCAAATAACCTGTTGGTGAAATGGCGGCTCTTAGACAACAACTAATGTAATATGCCTCTGGCAGGTCGCCACACTTAAGATACTTTAAAGGAGAAATTTGGCTTCCTAGTCACTAGTGAAGTTTTTCTTCATGCCTGATGCATGTTTATCTCTTGAGACTATTTTGGGATTGATTTACTTGTTATTTACAGGTTTTTCAATTTATTTAACCCCTCAAAAGTCGCCAATATACTGGCAACTTTGACCATACTTTAAAGAAGAAATTAGCCAGTCTGCAGAATATGGGAGATATTTGGGATATTCTATCCGAACAATTTTGAATTAATTCCTATATTTACATTAATTTTACTACGAACACTTTTGAATTTATCCCTATATTTACATTAATTTTGCTACGAACAGAAGAGATCTCTACGAACAATTTACCAGTTTCTACAGACTGGGAAATCAGACTTCCTAGTAAAGATTTTACATTTAAAAACATCCTTATGCTTCAAGTCTGATGCATGTGCATCTCATGAATGATGAGACTATTTTATGAGTGATTTACTTGTTATTTACAGGTTTTTCAACTAATTTCACCCTTCAAAAGTCGCCAATATACTGGCGACTTTGTCCATACTTTGAAACATGGGAAATTACAGAATAAGAGATCTCTAATCTCTATGAACACTTTACCAGTTTCTACAGACTGGTATTTAAATATCCTGTTTCTATTCAATTTCAAATTTATTTAATCTATAAAATAAATTAGACTACCTACCTATGCTATACAGAAAATTTAATTTTAATTGAATTCATTAAAAGTAGGTAATGTAATAATGGGAAATATATTGGTATTGATGATGACCCATTGACCCATCCCCGAAGCCACCGCGTCTACGTCGTGGGGGTACCCTCACCCTGGGGTTCTCCAGGGGGTGGTCAAACGGTGGCACCCGTCCACTGGCTTGCCTCGTCTCTTTTTCCCCTGGGGTGACCATGAATGATGAGACATGGCCACCCCACCTTCTCATCGTCCCGTGCATTCCCCTCTGATGCTAGCTGGAGACATTCTCAGGCTTCAGCGCTCCCATAGCACCACCTCCACTTCTTTCCCTTGACCTCAGAAAAATGAGAGACTCCCTCCCGGACGGCTCTTCCACCTTCTCAGACGATCTGTCCTCCTCGGGTTTCTCTGGTTTCTCCCCCGTTCCCCTCATCAGAAGAATCCAAAGATATAGAAATTCCCCCCCTCAGGCATATCCATCCTACAACTCAATTGCAATGGTATCAAACACTCCCTACCCGAACTCATCCCCTTCATCCACCAGCAGTACATCGATATCGCCTGCCTACAGGAAACCAAGCTCGCGCCCGACGCTCCTCTCAAAGCTGTCCCAGGCTACACGGTGTTGCGCCGGGACAGGGTGGGGGGCGGGGGAGGACTGGCATTCCTAATTAGGCACTCAGTCAAGTCAAGTACACTCAACTCGATTTGCAACACCTCAATGACGGCACCACTGAGGTGGCCGGCGTCAGCATTGAGCTTCACGATTCCCCTCTCCAAATCATCAATGTTTATCTCCCCCCAATCTCTTCCTGCCCTAGAGGCTATCAGCCCGATTTTGCGGCTCTCCTGGACCAAAACTTCGACACCGCCATCGTAGGCGACCTAAACTCCCACAACCCCACTTGAAACTCCCATACATCTGATGCCCGTGCAATTAGACGGGGCGAGGAGCTCCTAGCTGCCATTAACACTAGTCCTTTCTGTCTGCTCAACTCCCCTACGCCTACCAGAGTCCCGTCCGCGGGACCAAGTTCATCCCCTGACCTCTCCCTCATATCCGGACACTTGGCCCTCATGGCTGAGTGGAGATGCCTCACCAGACTTAGCTCCGACCACCTCCCGATCATCATAAAAATAGACCTCCAGCCCCCTCCACCAGAACGCCTGAGAAAATCCTACAAAAGTTTCCGCAATGCCAATTGGGCACTGTATAAAACCACCACGGAGTCCATACTTGCTGCTGCCCCTTTTCCCACTTCCTGTTCTTCGGGTGAGAAAGTCTTCAGAGAGGCCCTTCTGCATGCTGACGCTATGAGCGTCCCGACTGGCTACAGGAGAGATTATATCACTGGTATTCCGTCGACAGCAGCTCGAGAGATAAAAAGGAGGGATCAGATTCGTCGTACTGACCCGTCTTCTCCCTTCTTGGGGATCCTCAACGACGACATCGCCCGCTCTCTGCGGGAACACGCCCGATCGCAGTGGTCTGAGCACCTGGATCGGGTGACAAATGGGGGAAACCCGCGCACCTTTTGGAGTCTTTTACGCTCCCTGTCCGGACGCCGCTCCGAACCAACCGGTTTCTTTCGCAGACGTCCCAGTTACCTCACACAGAGACATAGCAACGGGATTCAACAAACAATTCACCTCAACTGTCCCCTACTCTTCCGACCCTACCACCCGCAAGATCATCAGGAATCTCCACCGATCACACCCCCTCGACCACTCCGCTTCAATGTTCACAGAACAACAAGTCAGCCGCGCCATTGCTGTTTCAGGTACCTCCACGGCACTGGGCCCAGATAACCTTAACATCCACCACCTCAAGCACCTTGGCCCCTCCGGCATCAGTTTCCTCACTAAACTGTACAACATCTCCCTAGCTTCTGCAGACATTCCCGCTATCTGGAAATCTGCGGTCATCCTGCCTATCCCTAAACCAGGGAAACCTCTTCATCTTGGGACTTCCTATAGACCCATCAGTCTGCTCTCACCAGCTGTGAAGGTCCTTGAGAGATTGCTGCTCCCTCAGCTCCGTGACCACCTTCCCTCCTCTGACTCCCAACACGGTTTCCGTGAACTCCGTTCCACCACTTCCGCTCTCCTTCCCTTCACCTACAGCATCGTGAGGGGTTTCAATATGACCCGCCCACCCGGCCGCAGCAATTGACCTCTCGAAGGCTTTTGATACCATTCACACCAACACGCTCATCCGCATGTTGGCATCCTCTTCCCTCCGTGCAAACACGGTGAGGTGGCTTGCTGCCTACCTGAGAGGCAGAATGGCGGCGACCACTTACAGAAACGCCCTATCAGGGCACCGGCATGTCAAAGCCGGAGTCCCACAGGGCTCGGTAATTTCTCCGGCCCTTTGCAACTTCTTTGTGTCAGATTGCCCCACTACCCTCGAAACAGTTACCTCCTATGTGGACGACTTCACCTTCGCCGTGACCAACTCGAACATCCCCGAAGCCGAAAGGGAGTTGAACGAGGGCCTGGCAGAGGTCTCCTCTTGGGCAACGTCTAAAAACCTGACCATCGCACCCTCAAAGTCCACTGTCACCCTATTCTCCCCTGACCCAGCTCAGTCACGTTATCACCCACAGATTTTCCTTGGCGATACCCTCCTCCCCTTATGCAGGACCCCCACCATCCTGGGAGTCACTTTCTCGACGCACCTTTCCTTCAACCCCCTATATCCAGTCAGCTATCACCAGAGCTTCTAAACGCCTCAGTGTCCTCAAAGCTCTGGCCGGAACCACATGGGGTCTCCAAAAGGAGACCCTACTACATACCTACAGGGCCCTCATGAGGCCCATCACCACATACGCATCTCCGGGAGTCCGGTCTGGCGCCCAAACTCTTCTGCAACAACCCTGGAGTGTCTCCAGAGACTCCAGAACCACGCCCTCCGGGTGTGCACTGGCCCAAGTAAAATTGTATGTCTTATAAACTCACCATTTGTCTCTCCAGCTCTCTCCAAAATTCAACAAATTCTCTCCAATATGATCAAATTATCATTATTTCTCTCCAAATTAACATTGTAGCATAGGAGAAAAATAGAAAAAACTCGCCATTTGCAATTGGAGGGCTCAAAATGACTGTCACAAACTCGCCATTAAAATGGCGAGTTTGGACCTGCTTTATTACTTGGGCACTGGCAACGTGCAGATAGCCGCATCCGACCATCTGCACTCCGAGTCCATGGTCCTCCCTGTAGCCCAGCACCTCGATCTCCTCTGCAGGCAGTACCTCGAGTCCTGAGTACCCTCCGCCCGTCTCACCCGCTTCACCTTGACTCTCTCCTTCCAGCTGGCCCGCACAACATGAAGCACACCTTGCCATCCCTGTACCTGGCCGATGTCTCCCATCTTTTAGCCAATGGAGTCCTCCCTGACTCCTGAGGACCCAGATTGCATTAGTTGTTGTCCAAGAGCCGCCATTTCACCAACAGGTTATTTGAAGAGCCGTGGCCTGTGGGGATATCATATCTGAGCCGTGGGATAAAAATCGCGAGCCGTGGGATAAAAAATGAGAGCCGTGGGATAAAAAAAATGTGAGCTGTGGGATTAAAACTACAAGCAATGGGATATAAAGCGAGCCGTGGTGGAAGGAGCAATTACTACCTAGATTTAGTTACTTATTAACAGACCGGGAACATTTGATCAAGTGAAAATTCACATTAGATGAGCCGCAAAGTTTTGAAACTCTATATAAATGTCTTTTAGAAGACCGCGAGTTTCGAAAAAAATTCACAAAGAATGCAATCTGGCTGAGGACTCGTACGGCGAGGCCATCGGCATCAGGTTGGCCCACACGGAAGCCGTCGAGGACTGCATACCTAGCTGGTCTGCGGCCTAGCAGGGTGCTCCAAGCACCGGCTCCTCCCGTTTGCCCCTCAGAGGCTGGTCTCCCCCGCTCCACCCTCTCCCAACTGAGGTCAGGTTTTTGCTCCAGACTGGGGGACTAATGACTATAGGTTCAGGCTGGGGAGGACAATCTCGCCAACCTGTCCTGACTGTGGCTCGGGAGACCAAACCGTGCATCATGTCTTCAACTGCAAGACGGGCCCCACTTCACTCTCGCCAATCGACCTCTGGCTCAACCCTGGAGCAGTGGCGGAACACCTCCTCACACTCCCCAGCTTCGGATACCTCCCGAGGCCCTCTCCTGAACCCAGACTGGAAAACATAAATTCTAACAGAGTTACTCCTAACTTCATGCATTCCCATCAGCGATGTTTATCATCCAGTCTGCAGAACATGGGACATTTTCAACATTTTCTGTGCGAACAATCCCTAATTTCCTCCTATATCTACATGTATTTTACTGAGAACAGAAGCCAAAATAGAAGATTTCTTGGAGAACACTTTACCAGTTCCTGCAGTCTGGTTTATCATCACAACAAGCCCAATTGTGAAGCTTAAATGACTTATTTTACATTAGTTTTCACTGCGGAGATGAAATTTATAAAATAATTTAGTAATTTACTGATTTCTGCATTTTTTAGGGTTAAAATGAGTAATTTTTGTTCATTCTATATTCCTAACAGAGTTACTAGTCAATCTGAAATGAGTTATTATTCCACTCTGGGATCCAGGTCGCCACATTTCATTTAAGATACTTTAAAGGAGAAATTTGGCTTCCTAGGTTAGATTTTACACTTGGAAACATCCTTATAGCCAGTCTGCAGAGTCTGGAACATTTTTCCAAGACTCTCTGCAGGAGTTTTTGATTGAATTTTAGAAATTGGAGATCTCTGCGGGAGATCATGAATTAATTCCTATGTTACCATCCAAGTAATAAAGCATGTCCAAACTCTCCATTTTAATGGCGAGTTTGTGACAGTTATTTTGAGCCCTTCAATTGCAAATGGCGAGTTTTATCTGTTTTTCTCCTATGCTACAATGTTATTTTGGAGAGAATTAATGATAATTTGATCATTTCGGAAAGAATTTGTTGAATTTTGGAGAGAGCTGGGACCAGGGGTCCTGAACCACCACCTACCCCACCCGTTCCCCAAAGTCCCCCCGCCCCTCCCGTTCCTAAACCTCCGCCTCCCCCTGCCCAACCGGATTTCCAAACTAGCTTAATTTCTGGTACGTTATCTTTACCAGCTTCATTTTTGGTCCGTTAACTAACTTAACTTTAAACTTTACTTGGTCCATTATCTTTACTTGCTCCAGTTAATTAAACGGTTTAAACCCACCAAACCAAATTAATGATTGTTAATATCTGTATGTATGAGTTGTCATCTGGAGTAATGCTCTGTACAGTAACAACAGCTTATAGCAGTCCCAAATAGAATTTTTATTTATTACCAATTTCCCTAATTAATTAGTGATATTAATTCCTAAACCACGGAATCGTACACATTTGAAGTGGTTGCACGGGAACGCTAGCCGAGGGACCGTACTTCGTACCTAGAAGGAATGTTCTTCGAGTTCTTCAGCACGGGAACGCACCATTATTGCATTGGAATCATAATTTTCACTATATGAGAAAGTTTTCCCTATAACTTTGAAATCTAAAGGAGTTTGATAGATTAGGTAGGGTAGGTCTATTTACCGAATGGCAACAAATGGAACCAAATGGTACCGAATGGCACCGAATGGCACTTAGTTTGGTACCTTTCGGTTATATTTACCCGAATGAGGAATGAGTGGCTTGGCATCGGAGCGTACGAATCATTACTTTGGTGGTTTGAGCAGATAGAGAGAACTTTTCTACATTAGGAATTGCCTCGTCTTTCCACTCCTCAAACAAATCTGCTAGCTTCCTTAGGAATTCTGGCTTCCCATCCCCAATAACTGCGGCGCTTCCAATCTTGTTATTATAATTGAACTGAAATCTAGCATTTGAAATCGTCCACCATGTTGAGATCAGATGGAGGAAGTCAGAAGAGTCTTGTGCATTGGGAAAATATTTCAGAATAGCTGCTCTTGTGGACGGGCCGAAGATAGCCAGCTCTACTGGCACACTTTGTTTACAATTCTCTTGATGTAAAACCGTTGTCGAGAGTTTGTCCCTATCTTTCTCATGGACTTTGTGTAACAAACTCCAAGATATTCCCCCTCCTGCAATCTTTAATTTCTGTTCCATGTCGTTGCAGATGAAAGGCGGGAACAGAAGTTGCTTACGCGTCAGCAAACTATTCCTGATGTTTTTGATGAGATGAACGCTGTTGTAAAACAGATATATAGGTTGATCGTTGATCCACACCATCAAAGAATCATTGGCTCGTCCATACTCCGCTGTCAAATTGTTGAAAGCAGCGACATTGGTCGAGTGGTTGTCAGAAACCACCGCTCTTACTCAGAAGCCGATATCATGGAGATTTTTTATGCATTTTTCTATTTCACCCTTCAACAGATCGCCACCGATTCTTGATTCTGGCACAGAATTAATGACATAAGGTACATTTTCCTTCAATCCGACGATCATGAAGCAAACAATTCCTTTATGCATGGTTCCGGTTTCATCCACTCCGTAGCTTTGCCCACCAACATATTCCTCGCATTTCTGAAGATACATTTCATCAAATAGGAGGACTACATCTTCTGAAATGTTTCCATTTTCCAGCAGAGTTTTCGCCACTTTCACTGGATCAATAGAACCTGCTAAATGTATATGAAATTTTATTAAAATGGGGATATTTTCGTAGCCAATTAGAGTATCTTCAAAAAATAAAAAAATAAAGATAAGATTAATTCAGAAGGTGAAGGGCAATGTTTTCAGTTAACTACAAATATCTCAATTTCTAAGTAAAGATGAGGACATAAATATCTCCACTTTAAATAAATACTTGATAATAAATAGTTAATAAATAAAAAAGATGAGGACATAAATATCTTCACTTTAAATATGTACTTGATAATAAATAGTTAATAAATTATAATGATGAACATAAATATGTTCACAATAAATTTATACTTGATAATAAATAGTTAATAAAAAGTAAAGATGAGGACATAAATATGTCCACTATAAATAAATACTTGATAAGAATATAACTATGTCAAAATTTCTGATAAAATTCTTCTGCCGGTAACTTAATTTTTCCTATAGCCTATTAGCCTTGATTGTCTTCAAATTTTGAACACATGTCACTTTTATCCTATTATTCATGATATTATAACTAGTAAATAAATCAATGGGAAAATTTCAGGGCAAGTTTTGATCAACCATACCATAAATAATACAAAATATTTCGTATAAAATAGAGTTTGTAGTTGAAATGACTACATATCTGAAGCCAATCAGACAAATTAAGTTACAAAGGAAATATCTTTATCCTATAATTACAAAACTCACCACTGGTCAATCGTCGTAGGTAGGAGACCGAGGGCAACAGCATTTCTTCCAACATTAGATTGTAGACTTGCAAGGACGTACACCTCATACTAATTGCAAACCGAACTACTTGGACAAGATGCCTACGTTGGAGCTTGCTGTAGCTTCAAAGCTTCCATATCCGAAAGTATGGAGTCGCAGTCCCCAGCTATCTGCTTCATATGATTAATGAAACCTTGCAGCATATTGCAACTAGTGAGGACTGTGTTCCAACTTTGACGAAACCAAGCGGGAAGAGCGATGTGAGAATTCTTATAAAACAGCTTCACGCGCAGCAAGTTATCAACGCGAATGCAGAATGTAACTTGGGAAATTTGCTCTAAATTTGATTCTAGCTTATATATCAAGATGCATTCGTCCTTGTGATGGAATATATAGTCCTTATCAACATGATTGGGTCCTTTGGAAATGACGTCTTCTATGTTCGATAAGCAGTCTTTTTCTTGAAAACATCTAATTCATCTTCTCTGAGAACTCGCTGTAAAGCTTGTCGCCCACCTGATCGGAAACGACGCTTCGGAACGGACACGAAGCATCAGACAAAAATTTAACCAATACATTTGAACGTGATAACGCCCACTTACTCGGATCGGAGACGAAACGACGCTTCGAATCAAAACGGAAACGACGCGGATATCTTTGAAAGAATATTTTTCTGATATTTCTGATGCGTCCGATAGATTTCGCATGTGCAGAACGGTGTATGGAGAGGCTGGGATGGAGATGGAAGATTGGAATAGCTGTGAATATCCTACTGCGTAATGAGTACGTTGATATTAATACAAAATCAATTAGTTTCATTCAATTAACTTTAATGATTATAAATCTGATCACGAAAAGTTATTGAAATAAGATGGATAATAACATATTTACATGAATTTATTTACATGAATTAATTTACATTAATTTATTTACATGAATTTATTTACATGAATTTATTTACATGAATTTATTTACATGAATTTCATTTACATACATTTCATTTACATACATTTCTTTTACATACATTTCATTTACATACATTTCATTTACATACATTTCATTTACATACATTTCATTTACATACATTTCATTTACATACATTTCATTTACATACATTTCATTTGCATACAATTGTTTATACATAACTATTTTATATACATGTTTTTATATGTTTCATATATAATATTTTTTAGATAAATTTTTTTCAACCTATATTTTTTGGAATGGGGAAGTACACTACAGTAGGCTATGATGATAAATTAGAGAGATTGGAACTGAAAATTAAAATAATAACGTGCTACCGAATATTTTTTTATCAAATACGTATCGTATAAAATAGTTGTCATGATCGATATATTTTAACTTTTAATTGTTAATTTTTTATAAGTATTGTGATGTCGGCATCGCTTCTCTTCCGAAGTCATCTGAACTGGTGTGCGTGCGAACGTCGTGTCGTGTCCGTTCTGAGGCTTCGTAAGCTTCCGCGTCGATTCCGATCCGATCAGGTGGGCGACAAGCTTTACGGTGGCCTTCTTGGGGTCATGAGTCTATCAAAAATGGCAGCAAGAGGCAGATTAATCACTTTCTGGGAATCAGGAACTATAGTTGGTACTGGTTTCAACGTTAACTTCAGCTTGATACGAGTTGGGGTTTTCACAGTCACGTCTTCCGCGAAATGTTTATAGCAAATGAAGATATTCTTCAGTTCTGTGGAATCCTTCCGATTTAAAAACTTTAGCCATTTAGTTTTCTGCTCTTCATCTTCAGGCAGGGGAAACACCGTCCCTTTTTCATGGTGTAGCAGTCCACGATCGAACACTTATTTACCATCTTGATTTCACAAATAAAAATAAGCAATTCATGTAAATCGTGCAGCCTTATATTCAAATCATAGTAGGTATCTATGCTACGAGTTCTATTTGATGTGGTTTAATATCCCAACTCGAAAATACATGATAATATAATATTGGCCTTGTTTGGAGAGCTGTAAAAGGCAACAAATCAGTCCGTACCTAGAGTTGTCCATGTTGTAATTTAGATAGAGGTATTATAATATTATATATAGTATTAATATAACTTTGAGAAATATTCACAGTAATATGCACTGTCTGATCTTTCTAATATATTGAATAGAAGAAAAAGTTAAGCAAATAGAGTATAGGAATACCATAATAAGGTATCTAGTACTTTCATATTCAAAAAAAATGCAAAATGTTTTTTATTATCAGTTCTCTAGATCGGATTAATTAAAAAAATTTGTAATATAAATGAAAATTTGACAACCAATAGTAAAAATTTAAGAAGTATTTAATTAGATACTTGGATACTTTAATATGGATCCATTGTCTTTCATTGTTACGACGACAGAGTTGGTCTTAATTTTTCTTTGCATGAAATTCGGAGGTCAGTAGAAAATTCAGAATAAAAACTTAAATTACGTATTGGAGTGGAGACTGGAGGAGACCTTTAAAGGTCCTCTCCAGGCTCCGGGGCAAAAATGAGTTTATTACATAATATTATAGAACTAAGGTCTACGATCATTATTCCGCAAACCGCATACAATTCAGTTCAGTATATATCTTATTATTAGCTTTTAAAGTTTTTTAATACTCTGTGAGCAACAATCGAGCGAATCTCCAACCTGACGCTGAGAAAGAAGATTGTACACTCTTTGTTTTGATTTCAAATTTAGATTTTTAAACAAAAAATGCGTTTTTGGCATTCTTTTAAGATATTAATTGTTTCTAAAAGTATATAAACGTTTCTATAATAAGTTTATCCAATTTTAAACCTTTAAACGAATAATAAATGGATTTATTAAACCAAATACGTAGTTGACAATCAAAACAAAAGGTGTACATTCTTCTTCTTCAGACTGAAAATTAGAAAGTCGGAAGCAAAGTAGGTTTTGTCGAGTTTGGATTATAAAAATCTTTAAAAACATATAAAATTAAAAATATGCTATCAAATTTGATGGGGTTTGCAGTAAAATGATGAGAAACATTAGCTTCGTAGATTTAAGCCACAAAAATATTTGCTTGGAGGGGACCTTTAAAGATACTTAATGCTCATACTCAATATTACTAACTTATCCAGTAGTAAGTACAGTAGAATTCCTTTAAAGTGAACTCCTGTATAGTGAATCATGCTGTATAGTAAACTTCTGTATAACAAACTTAACCTCTATAGTGAACATATTTAGTTTAGTCTTCCACAAATATTCGTAAGTTATCTATGAATCTCTTATTTCTATTAGTAAATTCACTAAATTAGTTGTATATCATGAAACAAGAGTTCTTCCAGTGCAACTCCTCTATAATGTACTCATGTGAAGTCACAGTATAACTATTATTATAAATTTATTATATTAATAATAATATTTAATAATAAATAATTAATATCTTGTTGAAAAATTGTTTCTTTATATAGGTTGCCCTAAAAGCCTTGGAAGCATAATAAAACTTATGCTTATAAGTTTTAAGTATGCTTATAAGTATCATAAAATGATAAGTAACATTAGCATCGTTGATTGAAACAATAAAAATTTGCTTGGAGGGGACCTTTAAGAAATTAAAATTATAGTATCAAATTTTATGGTGCTTACAGAAAAATAATAGGAAACATTAGCCTCATTGATTAAAACCACCATGGAAAAATTATTTTCATTGAGGGGACCTTTAAAAACAATTTCTAGGTCAGTGTGAATCATCAATTTTTGGTTTTCAAAGGATGTTATGTGATAAGTGTGGCAAGTAGTGACAGCCTGCTCCTCATTATAGGTATTTATAGGTAGCAATCAATTATCTCTACAAGCATATCAAAACCATCTTCTTATGTTAGTGTTTTGCGGTTTTGGCACTTGTTGGATGTATGCTGGTCGATAATGTCATATTATTTATACGAAATACAAACATTCTTGGAAAATGCTGGTTTAAGGGGTTGTAAACTTATGTGAAATATTGTCTAATAAACTAAAATGTAAAAAACACAAACGGTACATAATAAACAATGTGAAGTTAGCGATATCGCGCGCATTTGTCATTTAATTTTTGCTACCCGTGAATTTCTTCATTGTGTGGCGCTGCAATTGAGAATTCTTTGAATACGTTACTCTAGATCAAATTTTAAAATAAAATAACATTTTATCTTTTTATTAATGTCCCTATATCGAATTACCAAGAGAGAAAGAGTTTGTTCAAAACGTTTACTGCCTTTTTAAAGACTATGAATAGACTTGGAAACGGATTGATTAAACGATATAGTGATCGAAAGGTGCTATATATAGTTAGTTATGATTAAAAATAATTCTGAAAAATAGTCTAACAAATTTAAGTACTTTTTAATATATCCCAAAACTAGAATTAATTATGTGAATTTAAAATTTCATACAACCATTATTCATTTTAAATTATTTGATTCTTATATATATTATCTAAAAATACCTATTTTTCAATATAAAATTAAAATTTGTAATTTTTTAAAGTTCTATTGGGCAAAATTATTTAATATTTATATATATTTAACTATATCAGATGAAATTATGATGAATAGTTATATTTTATCTGTGGCTATAAGAACAGAAAAAACGCTATAATTTAAATTAAAATATACTTGTCATATATCACTTTGTTTAGTTGTTTCTAATTGATAGTCAAATATTAGGTTTTATATCCGTAGATATATTTTATATTCGATAAAATATAGAAAATTAATATCCAATAAACATAAGTTAAATTTACCAGATGCCAATTTAATTTCAAATTAAATTTCAAAAAGTTATTATTTAAAATACTTCAAAATATATTCATTGTGGAGTGAACAGTAAAAAAAATATTATTTAATTGTTTCTATTCAATATTTTCTGTTATAATGAATATTAAATCATGCGCATATTTTGATCTGGTATTTATAACTCACACCTGGTTATTATTCTTCATCCTAGAAGTTATAAATTTTCATTAACTGTGCGAATAAATTATCTAAAAATAGTGCTGTTCACAAACGTATATAAAATCTACAGTGATTACAGACATGATCTGTATTGTAAAAAACAGATTGTGGAAGTATATATTATGTTTAACTTTTCCCCATTTTAATTCATAAATATTGTAATGGAAGAGGTCAGGTATGATTATAATATATTTATTTGTAAATAATGATGAACGGTAACTATTTAATTATTTTCATTTTAAATCACGTAAAGCTGATGAATATTAATATTAATCAATGGAAAAAAAAAACGAAACAATATAATAATTGAAATTAAGCGGAAGAAAATATGAAAATAGGTTTCAATAAATGCACATTAAACAAGAATTACCTTCTATTATAAATGATGAAATCAAACAATAATCATAAATTTGATATTTCCATAAAAAATGCTGTACAAAATTGACGTATCAAATAATGGTAATTTTATTATATATGGTAATACATATTATTCATAATTTCATATACTCATTTGTACTCTACCAGATATAGAGCTAATGTTACCTTTACTTCTTGCAATAGGAGGAAGTCATAAAGTAACATATATTATACAGGTTACCGCATCTGGAATAGCATTAGAACTGAAATTAAAAATTCAAGTTCTGTTTTCAAATTTAAGCACGATTATAATTATTTAAGTGAATTTTTAGTAGCATTTCTTGTATTTGTGTTTTCTTTTTCCTTTTTTAGATTTTTGTGACTCGATTTTTTCTTCAATATATATGTTTAGATATATTTTTTGTGTGTCGCAGCAGTAGGAGTAATAAAGATATTAAAATAATAATTCATTCTTTATATAGGTATTGTGTATAGGTTTGTAATCTTTATGTAGGATGCCCTAGAAGCAATGTTTATTGTGCCTTTAATGTTTTCCTAATTTCATTTTTGAAAATAATATTATTTTGTATGTGAGAGAGTTCCTGACTCTCATGTCAAGATGTAAGGGATATGTCATTGTTCTAAAAAACTATAAAAAATATATATTTAATTCTAATTAAAATATTAATTGTGGATGAGCTAAGTGAATTACATTTTCTGAAGACATATTGCCTGTGAATTAATAATATGATGGATACATGGATACTTACATGGATACATTGATACTTACATGGATACATTGGTACTTACATGGATATTGGATACCATACAATGGTAGTTACATGGATACATGAATACTTACATCGATACTTACATGGATACCATAATTAATGGTAAAATAGACTTATAAATAATTGAATCTTTCTGATAGTTTATTTATTATATCGGATACAAACCCAACCTATGAATGTTCAAACAGGTGTACGCAAAATATACAGATGTTGGGGAGAGTTGGTTAGATTCGTCATAGTTACAAAGTACCGCCGCTTTCAACAGCCATCCAGAAAACATGGAATATTGCTTACAAAAGATGTGGAAATAACATGTAGTTGACGGTATAGAACAATGTACTCTTCTGAATGGTACCATTGTATTGAGGTCTGATGGATGGTACTAAATTATATTGTGGAGAAATATATTTCGTATCCATGCTCTAGTTTCTAATATCATATAATGTATATATAGTGAAAATAGTTATACCGTACTAGGAAAATTAGTATGGATTTTTTTAAATCGAAGGTTTACAATAAGTTTTCTTAAACCAATTTTATTTATTACAAATTATTTGAATAAACTGATAGTTCTTGATCATTCATTAACACTTAGTTTGACAACATTTAGCATTCGGAAATGCTTTAACTGTTGGTTCCCCATTCCCCATCACTTTCTCCTTTTTACCAAAAAAGTTCTATACGGTTCAATAATTTTTCATAATTTATCATCACTTTCTCCTCACTCCTCATCACTTTCTCATCAGTTCCTCTTCACTTTCTTCTCATTCATTCCCCATCAATTTCCCCCATCACTTTGAATATTATCGATTTATTTTTCAAAATGAAATATTTTTTTATACAAAAAGGTAAATTAGACGACAGTTAAATAAAAGTGCAGGGGTGGAGGTTTTTTCCTCTTTCCCATTCAAATTACCGCAGTTGTCATCCTTGGAGTGAGAATTGAAGTAATTTTGGACTGTGACGAGGAAGGGAAAAAGTGATGAGGAATGGGGAAAATGAATGGGGAAAGGGAGGAAAGTGACGAAGAGTTGAAGAGAGAGTGATGAGGATTGAGAAGAAAGTGATGAGGAATTAAAAAAAAACACTTATGTGGCCTGTACAGAAAATGAGGGTAAACATGAGAAAGTGAGGGTAATGGGGAAACAACCATCGAAGCACTTACGAATACCTACTAAATGTTGTCATTTAGTGTTTATGGATGATCAAGAAGTAAATAAAAATAAAATAAATAAATTTCGATTGAAAATAAATTCAATCGAAATCAACGAAATTGGTTTAATTAACCATTTTGTGAACAAAATTTCGATTTTGAAAAATCTATATAATATTTAATATCAATTTATTATAAATAATAATTGAAAGTGATAGTAAAATTAATATAATTATTATTAATGGTTATAGAGAACTGAGCTTAACAATAAAAAGGCAACCGTAACAAATAACAATAATAATAAGGTAACACTAACAATAAGGTAACAGTAACAATAAGGTAACACTAACAATAAGGTAACAGTAACAATAAGGTAACAGTAACAATAAGGTAACAGTAACAATAAGGTAACAGTAACAATAAGGTAACAGTAACAATAAGGTAACAGTAACAATAAGGTAACAGTAACAATAAGGTAACAGTAACAATAAGGTAACAGTAACAATAAGGTAACAGTAACAATAAGGTAACAGTAACAGTAAGGTAACAGTAACAATAAGGTAACAATAACAATAAGGTAACAGTAACAATAAGGTAACAGTAACAATAAGGTAACAGTAACAATAAGGTAACAGTAACAATAAGGTAACAGTAACAGTAAGGTAACAGTAACAATAAGGTAACAGTAACAATAAGGTAACAGTAACAATAAGGTAACAGTAACAATAAGGTAACAGTAACAATAAGGTAACAGTAACAATAAGGTAACAGTAACAATAAGGTAACAGTAACAGTAAGGTAACAGTAACAATAAGGTAACAGTAACAATAAGGTAACAGTAACAATAAGGTAACAGTAACAATAAGGTAACAGTAACAGTAAGGTAACAGTAACAATAAGGTAACAGTAACAATAAGGTAACAGTAACAATAAGGTAACAGTAACAATGAGGTAACAGTAACAATGAGGTAACAGTAACAATAAGGTAACAGTAACAATAAGGTAACAGTAACAATAAGGTAACAGTAACAATAAGGTAACAGTAACAATAAGGTAACAGTAACAATAAGGTAACAGTAACAATAAGGTAACAGTAACAGTAAGGTAACAGTAACAATAAGGTAACAGTAACAATAAGGTAACAGTAACAATAAGGTAACAGTAACAATGAGGTAACAGTAACAATGAGGTAACAGTAACAATAAGGTAACAGTAACAATAAGGTAACAGTAACAATAAGGTAACAGTAACAGTAAGGTAACAGTAACAATAAGGTAACAGTAACAATAAGGTAACAGTAACAATAAGGTAACAGTAACAGTAAGGTAACAGTAACAATAAGGTAACAGTAACAATGAGGTAACATTATAACAATAAGGTAACAGTAACAATAAGGTAACAGTAACAATAAGGTAACAGTAACAATAAGGTAACAGTAACAATGAGGTAACAGTAACAATTAGGTAACAGTAACAATTAGGTAACAGTAACAATTAGGTAACAGTAACAATAAGGTAGCAGGATTAATTAAAATATAATATACATATTTTTTTTATCAAAGTATCACTATTTAAAAATATCAAATAGTATCATTTAAATATCTAAATAAGATTTAATATTTAACAGTAATCAGAATTTTATTTTACGGTACAAAGTTTAAAACAGAGTACCTACCTAGAATGTTTCCATGAGCAATATTTAAGCGCAGTTAAATTGAATATGAGTGGGAGGTTAGAGATTTATTAATATATCAAATGACGTAATATTACTTTTTTTCAATCTTACTTTTCCGAAACTTGTCTCCATTAAACAAAGGAATGAAGTAATTAATGATCATTCTCTTACTCTATGAATGGATGAGTTTAATAGTTTAAAACTTTAGAAATATATGATGGTTTAATTTCTCGCATTATATATAAGCCTTATTTTTCTAATTCCAATACATAAAAAAAAAAATTCAATAGTTCTTTTTTTTTACTTGGGTGAATAAATCCAAATGACTCAAAGTTGATAAACTACTCTAAATTGTGACTATTAATTGACAAAATAAATGAAAAGTAGAATATGGTGGTTAATACAAATGAACAGCTTTATTGCAGTTGTTAACACCCATTGTAGATAAAATGAAACAAAATGATGAAAATGAAAAATAAACAATAATTGGTGATAGTAATTCAGAAAATAAAATTGGGAGGTGAAAATAAGTCTCCTCTTTAACTGGGAGGTGAGAATAAGTCTCCTCTTTTATTGAGAGGTGAAAATAAGCCTCCTCTTTCACTGGGAGGTGAAAATAAGCATCCTCTTATACTGGGAGGTGAGAATAAGTCTCCTCTTTTACTGGGAGGTGAGAATAAGCCTCCTCTTTCACTGGGAGGTGAAAATAAGCATCCTCTTATACTGGGAGGTGAGAATAAGTCTCCTCTTTTACTGGGAGGTGAGAATAAGCCTCCTCTTTCACTGGGAGGTGAAAATAAGCATCCTCTTATACTAGGAGGTGAGAATAAGCCTCCTCTTATATAGTGAGGTGACTCAGATGAGAATATATTATATGTGCTTCTTCCTATACTATGAAGGTGAATACTGATGAAATAGAGAGGAAGAGACTATACTCAGTTTAAACTATAGCATTGATATCATAAAGAACATATATAGGTATCGAAAAATAACATTGGTTCACTAGTACCATTTTTTGTACCGTCAATTACAATAGATCTCCTACGCTTGTTTTGTAATATTCTATATTTTCTCGATGGCTGTTGATCACGACAGTACTTAACTATTTGGTCAAATAGAACCAACTCTCCCAACACCTGTACATTTCCCGTACATATGTTTGGTAAGTATATTTGGTATACTGTACATATATATTATATATATGCTATGCTAAAAATCAATAAGAACCTTCATACACTTTATATCATCAAAAATTAATCATCAATATTTTGAACTACATATATGGTAACATGAAAGCAATTAGTTATCTTAGAAATAGTTCACAGTAGTATTAGTTGTCAAAGACTAGTCTATAACAGTATTATTTGTTCTAGGACTAGTCTAAAATACTATCATTTGTCCAAGGTCTAGTCCACAGTAGCATTATTTGACAAGGTCTAGTCCATTGGAAAGATAAAAAGCAACATTTGTACTGAAGGGTACATTTATACCCTATTTTTTAAAATTTCAATATTGATTTGTTAGAAATGTTACAAAAATTCTTAAACTGTTTTATTTTTTGTTCTAGCATATGAATTAGAGTATATATTTCCAATCTTTTGAAATTTATGAAAAAATGTATTACTCTTTTTTATTCATTCTAAATACTAAGTCAATTTGAATGTAAATCCCTCGACTTATATAATAATTGCGAAATTATCTATTTACTAGTGTACTTTCCCGTTAAAAATAGCGAGTCATCATCAATACCAATTTATTTCCCATTATTACGTTGCTTTTAATTAATTCAATTAAAATTAAATTTTCTGCATAGTCTAATTTATTTTATAGATTAAATAAATTTAAAAATTGAATAGAAACAGGATATTCAAATATCAAACCGTCGTGTAAAATCGGATACCAAATAAATGAATAAATAAATAATTAAACACACTAAGGAAATTATTAGTATAGATTGAACATTTTTCTATTTCAACAATGTAGAATAATAGCTACTGGTCTTTAGCACAGAACAAAAGAACGGAACATATAATTTAAGTTAATTGGAATTTACTAAAGAATTTTTATTAAATATAATTTGAAATTTACACATTTGTATTATTGGTTTCAAATTAGAAAGAGTAGGAACTATAAGCTGTTGACTTATATGAAAATATCCACATTGAGAATAATTAGGTTTTATTTCCCATAGGCTAGATTTGTCAGTGACTTGGAGCGTCACAGTGTGCCTGTAACAATTGGAGCAATATTATCTACTCAGAAACGGATAGATATTAAGACTTCAAATCTTACAAAATTTTAGAAAATGTTGTCTTATTCATTGTGTTGAAAGTATTTTATGAAATTTAAGCTGATTTTCGTATTATCAACATTTGATTTATAATGGGATAGATAAGAGTATATACATACTTTCCAGAATACTATCAGAGACTTTCGGAAATTCGAAAGAGTTTATAAATAATTTAGATTTAATATATAATGGAATTGGTAGGGTTCAATTAAAATTAGTAAATACATGGTAACATAGGATCGATTGAAAATAATATGAAAATGATTAATCATTATTTTTAATTAATGATCATTAACATTGGAACCATAAATGAATATTTGATATAAATGATATTTTAAAAATATTTGATATAAATAATGTAATAAAAATATTCAATATAGCAATACCTAATTAAGCCATAGTTTTATCAATCAATCTAAATAGATGGAATACAAGGTATACATGCAGGGTGTTAAATTTCTGATCTTACAAAAATTGACAGCTTACATGAAAACACATAATAAAGACTTTTTCTGGAATACAAAATGATACAAAATCATTAATATTTAAATAAAATATCCAACTCTACAACGTGTCCCCACAGTGTTTAAAGTAAATAATACCTGTGATTATTGGTGAAAGATAAGCCGTAAACTTCCAAAGATTGGCACATATTATAAGTTAAACTCCTCCATATGTAGATTTTTGTTTAATTGAATTGGTTTAACAATGTTAATGTGGATTAATTATTTACTTGAACCTTTCTCTGATTAATTTGCTTTATTACAAGACACCTAATTTATACTATGTGTGTGTTTTTTTATTAACCTTGTAATTTTAGTACGATATTTTATTTGATCCTATTTAATGAAGTATTTAATTAACGATTATTATTGACAAATAACGTAAACAGTAAATTAAAAAAAAAAGATTATTCTTTCTGGGCCCACGTTCAATGATTACTCATGGTAAAATATAGTACGAGTCGATAAGAACTTATTTAATATGAAGAATTGTAACCCAAGTAAATAAATAAATAACCACGCTGCCAAGTGAAAGAAAGAACTTAGGTAAGTATTGGAGATAATTTCAATAACATAAACAAATCTAAAGAGATAATAAAGAACCCTCTTATAGGGATCACCATTCATACACATACATAGAGAATTTCTCATAAACAATCCTTGTTTCTCGAGAACCTATAAGTCATCAAAATTATTTTTCAGAGTTTTAAAATGTTATTTTCATGTGTAGTTCAGGTATCGAATATAAATTTGCGTCAGAGGTGTTAAGGTAATCTTTCATTCCCCAGAAGGTCTTACCATAAAGTAATTTGAATCATCACTTTGTTTTATTACAAAAATTGACAGGATTTAGATCTGGACCTTGTGGGAGTTTGAATCACTGAATTTGAAAAAAAAAAATCAATTTTAGATTGCAAGTTGGTAGGCTTCTTTTAATTATTGAAATTTTAATTATTTTTATTGATTTCAGTATAAAAATTCTAATACCAAGTTAGATACCTATTCAATTTGAGTCAGAACTGTCTATCATTAGTGTGGGCGGAGCTACTTTTAATGAGTAGTTTCAAAGCTCACCGGCACAGATGGTACAGTTAAAGTACCACCCTTCTTCCTGGTTCAGCTCACTGTGAGCACAGCTCCAGAGGTAAGAGTTCGGGTTACTCCAGTGTGTGTTCCTCTGAGTTTTAAATGGTTGTTTTAGGCTGTGATGTTAAAACTAACTTATATTTGTGATATTGTACGAATGGTGTAATTCAAATATTTCTTTTGTTAATTTGGACATATTTGTAATTTTCAATCAAACTTAACTCGGATATATACAGGGTGCAGAGAAAGTTTGCGATCAAACTTTATTTTTAAATTAAAGATGTTATTTATTTACTGAATTCATCCATTTATATCTCATTCTCTTCCTATAATCATATACTTAATACTTTAATGTTCCAAATCTAAATTTTGATAAAATTTACATTGTCGTTTGTAAAAATGAGTCAACGTGAGGCTATTATTCAGCTACACTGCGCGAGGAAGACAAGCCCAGAGATTGTTAAGCTGTTAAAAGCACCGAAATCGACTGTTAGGGAGGCTGTTAAACGCTCACAAGAACTGGAAACAACTGGTGATCGACCCAGGTGTGGACGACCCTGCACTGTACGCACTCCAACCAAAATCAAATCCATTAGGGAGTGGATAAGGAGGAATCCCAAGCGAAGCATGAGAAAGATGGCTAAGAGTATAGATATCAACGAAAAAGTGTGAGAACCATCGTAAAAGAAGACCTCAAGTTGTCCCCCTTCAAAATGACCAACATGCAACAGCTCACGGACTTGCAGAAACTGAAGAGGCTGGACAGATAAAAGATTCTTTTGAATGCAATGAAAGAAGGCACGCAGGCTGGTGAGATCGTCTTTTCGGATGAGAAAATGTTCACTGTGGAGGCCAAATTCAACTCCCAGAACGATAGAATTTTGGCAAAAAGTGCTGACAGTATCCCTCCATCCGTAAAGACTGTTTTCCGTCGCCAAATGCCTGCCTCTGTGATGGTTTGGGCTGCAATCTCTGAGAGTTGGAGATCTCCTCTCATTTTCGTCAAAGAAGGCGGTAAAGTTAACGCAAAATCGTATATCGAGGATATTTTGATTCCAGGAAAAGTCGAGATGAATAAGTACTTCAAGGACAGGCCTTTTACCTTTCAACAGGACGGTGCGCCCTCGCACACAACGAACAAAACTCAGGATTGGTGTGAGCGTCACTTTCCTGCGTTTTGGAGGAAGGAATTGTGGCCTCTTTCATCGCCGGTCCTGAACCCTCTGAACTTTTGTGTGTGGTTTATCTTGGAGAAAGAAGCGTGCGCTTTAGCTCATGATAGCACGGAGACTCTGAAGAAGTCCCTCGAGCGACAATGGGACAAAATTCTCAAAGAAACGTTCCGTTCCGCAGTAAAGAGCTTCAGATGTAGACTCGAGAGAGTAATCGCCGCCAATGATGGTCATATTGAAAAATAATTGGTAGATATGTTAAATGGGTTTATTGAGATATTGTGTGATAAGTTTTGTTTTATTTCATCCATCACAATTCATTAAATTAACTTTTTCATATTATCGGGGATTTTCTCCGCACCCTGTATTTACATATATACATATAGTTATGGAACTGAAGATCATAAATTGACAATTTAAGTTGGATAAAATCAAATCATGTTAATCATTTTGAAATCTATTTTTAAAATCTATTCACTAGCTTTCTTCAAACAAACATTTTCAAAGTGATATAGTTACCTGGTTTTAAAAACATTATTGTTTTTATCTTACTCAAGATTTCTACCTGAGTTCTGTTCGTAACAAAACAAACCGATTGAGTTTCACTTGCCTATTTGTTCTGTCTATTCTATGTTTCAAAATAGTGAATGTCTATTTCAGATTTACGTAAATCATTTATTTTGTGATTATGACTAACTGTATTCATATCTTCCTCGGGCTATCCCTGGTAAGTCTCCCTTAAATTATTTATTTCAGTTAATTTTTGTAATTGTTTAAGAAAAACTTCCTAGAATTCTGATATTTCATTTCATTTGGTATAATGTGTATATTTTCGTAAATTTTTATCGTATTTTTTTATCCCACAACACAGATTTTGAAACAGTAGTTCATGAATTAATTTACATTATTTATTTTTACTAAAGTTCTTATATTAATTGCGAATTATAGATTATTCTGGGATTCTTTAATTTTACCATCTTTAATCTTAAATATGTTGAAAGAAGAGATTATCTGACTGGTTCAATGTACTAAATCAATTTCATTAGAATTTTATAATATGATTTTTTCATTTGTGAATTAATTTAAAACATTACCTGAGATTGATAACGAGTTAAGCTCTGAAAGCATTGGTTACACCTGATATAATTTATATAGCAACAAAATTTCTTTTCCACTGTCAAATTTTATTAATTTGTCGAAAAAAATTTTAATTTCAAAATTGAATCCAACGAACTTTATTTTTTTTTTCCAGATGGGTCTAACCATTGGGGAATTACTGGATGGACAGACCAAAAGTTTGGTAAGTGTCAATTAATTTAATGAATGTAATGTTAACATAAATTATGTATTGGCTATTAGGCTTCAACGTTAATGATAAATAAGTTAACCCAATCTGAAAATTGTTAATCATGCAATTTAATAAAGATGACAATGTTTCCATTTGTGAATGTAGATCGTACACGCGTCTGATGAACGCAGATAACCTAGTCTAATAATTGTGTGGGTAGTGAGGTTTGAAAATTTCGGCTACTAGTGATCATCACTGCTAACAATCATACTAGGAAATCACAGTCTGTGAACATCATAGAAAAATCTAACTGTCCTACAGGCAAAAAAAAAAAAAAATGACAGGCAAAAGTAAAGAGTTAATTCGATTGGCTTTACTGCTCAAGAAAAAACGCTACCTATACTCTTGAAAAGGAATCTAGTAAACTCAGGATATGTTATCATCATGAATAGACAAAGGTTTACATGATTTATGTGCTGATAAGAATATTTATTTTACTTTCTTCGTGTGAGCAAGCCTTCATTTGAGGAGTTAATTACCCTTATCGAAAATGGCATCATATGGATTGACATTCACATGAGAAGAATCATATGACCTGCATGTGTAAAAGCTGACAAAAATGTAGCGTATCCTGGTGTCTTATTATGAATGCAATAATTATTAAAATTGTACCCAACAGTATGTGCATCCATTTGCTTGCATAGTCACCAGTTATCTCATTCGAAACTGTAAGATGCTATTGTGCAACCGGGCAACCAAAGCGATATATTATGAAAAGCTACTCTTGAAATAATTAGGGGTAACTATTAACTAATGACTGGAGAGAAAGGGCCATTGGACTCTTTGCTGCTTCTTGCGTGATTATACATTCAATTTAGTATGTTATTTACTGCATCTGTCGTATCTATTCAGACTTCCCTATAATTGGTTTATTTTATCTTTTTAACATTATATTTTAGTGAAAATATACAACCCACTACAGAGTAGTCTTTCAAATATGTTATTTTATATTATCATAGGTATATGCCGTGACAAAAAGAAGAAGAATGTAAATTAGCTTTTGATAACATAGACAGTTAGAAACCCTACTAACTTTCAATATTCTAGCAGCTAGTGAATATGTTGCATAGGCTGATAGAATTTCCAATTATAAAATGATCATTGTAATTGGAACATCTGAAGAATGTTTAGAATGTTATTCATTGTAATGAAAATTGTTTTCAGGTAAGGTTAATTACTGAAGATGATCCCTGTGACGATTGTCCTGTTATCACTACAACTCTCTACAGCCTTGAACCAAAAGATTCGTCTGCTAAGTTCATCAAGTACCTCGCTACTCCCAAGCAACTCTTATCCGAACCGATAAACTGGACAAATCAAACCGGAGAGTTCAATATGGACACTTGTGCTAAGAAAGCTTCAGACGTCGGTAAATTCCCATTTCCCTTGATAACGTATTCCAATTCAATTATATTTAAGAAACAAATGTAATTTCTTCTATCTTCACAGATGCCAAAATGATGTACTTCTCCAAAGGACTTTGCAGGACAACAGATGAAGTATACACAAAACAACCACCCCCTTGTCCACCAACAGGGTCCCGAATGGTCTACATTTTAGACAGAGGTGAGTTTGTTTGGTATCCTTGCTTATATTTGTGTTTACCTCACATAGTCATTGAATAATTCTCTAGTTGTCAAAATTCACTTCGACATCTCTATAGACATGATTCCAATTTTTTCTAGGGAAATTGCCCCTTGGATATTTTCACAAACTTACCAAAAAATTGATCGGAAAATTACATTTTTTTATCAAGAGCAATTTATGTTATTGTTATTTAATGCATTTTATTATTTTTAATCAATCAATTAATCTTTAGAATTGATTTAGGCAATTTCCATATGGTATCTTTACATTCTGATCCATAAATATTTAGGTTCTCTATTATATATAACAATGAATCGTACAATTACACGTCACTAGAAAATATTCTTTCAAAAATACTATAATATTGAGTCCAGTTCTCTTGACATGAGTATATTACTCTATTTGTAATAAATCAAAATTCATAAAGAATTTATCATTCTCATACACAACTGATAAATCATTAATAATTGTTAGCAATATTAATGTAATATTACAAGCATTAAAGTCATTACTGTTAATAATTGTTTCAAATTTACAGAAATAAACCTTGAATATTGCAATTAAAACACTTTGAATTCACTATTTTTTAGCACAAGATGGAATTACAACTCCAGCACCAACTACCACTCCAGAAACAACTACCAATCAAGAAACAACTACCACTCAAGAAACAACAACCAATCAAGACACAACTACCACTCAAGAAACAACAACCAATCAAGATACAACTACCACTCAAGAAACAACAACCAATCAAGATACAACTACCACTCAAGAAACAACTACCAATCAAGATACAACTACCACTCAAGAAACAACAACCAATCAAGATACAACTACCACTCAAGAAACAACAACCAATCAAGACACAACTACCACTCAAGAAACAACTACCAATCAAGATACAACTACCACTCAAGAAACAACAACCAATCAAGACACAACTACCACTCAAGAAACAACAACCAATCAAGACACAACTACCACTCAAGAAACAACAACCAATCAAGATACAACTACCACTCAAGAAACAACAACCAATCAAGACACAACTACCACTCAAGAAACAACAACCAATCAAGACACAACTACCACTCAAGAAACAACAACCAATCAAGACACAACTACCACTCAAGAAACAACAACCAATCAAGATACAACTACCACTCAAGAAACAACAACCAATCAAGACACAACTACCACTCAAGAAACAACAACCAATCAAGACACAACTACCACTCAAGAAACAACAACCAATCAAGATACAACAACCACTCAAGAAACAACTACCAATCAAGATACAACTACCACTCAAGAAACAACTACCACTCAAGAAACAACTACCACTCAAGAAACAACTACCACACAAGAAACAACTACTCCTGAAGAAACAACTACCACTCAAGAAACAACTACCACTCAAGAAACAACTACTCCTCAAGAAACAACTACCACTCAAGAAACAACTACCACTCAAGAAACAACAACCACTCAAGAAACAACTACTCCTGAAGAAACAACTACCACTCAAGAAACACCTACCACTCAAGAAACAACTACTCCTGAAGAAACAACTACCACTCAAGAAACAACTACCACTCAAGAAACAACTACCACTCAAGAAACAACTACTCCTCAAGAAACAACTACCACTCAAGAAACAACTACCACTCAAGAAACAACTACCACTCAAGAAACAACTACCACACAAGAAACAACTACTCCTGAAGAAACAACTACCACTCAAGAAACAACTACCACTCAAGAAACAACTACTCCTCAAGAAACAACTACCACTCAAGAAACAACTACCACTCAAGAAACAACAACCACTCAAGAAACAACTACTCCTGAAGAAACAACTACCACTCAAGAAACAACTACCACTCAAGAAACAACTACTCCTGAAGAAACAACTACCACTCAAGAAACAACTACCACTCAAGAAACAACTACCACTCAAGAAACAACTACTCCTCAAGAAACAACTACCACTCAAGAAACAACTACCACTCAAGAAACAACTACTCCTGAAGAAACAACTACCACTCAAGAAACAACTACCACTCAAGAAACAACTACTCCTGAAGAAACAACTACCACTCAAGAAACAACTACCACTCAAGAAACAACTACTCCTGAAGAAACAACTACCACTCAAGAAACAACTACCACTCAAGAAACAACTACCACTCAAGAAACAACTACTCCTCAAGAAACAACTACCACTCAAGAAACAACTACCACTCAAGAAACAACTACTCCTGAAGAAACAACTACCACTCAAGAAACAACTACCACTCAAGAAACAACTACCACTCAAGAAACAACTACTCCTGAAGAAACAACTACCACTCAAGAAACAACTACCACTCAAGAAACAACTACCACTCAAGAAACAACTACTCCTGAAGAAACAACTACCACTCAAGAAACAACTACCACTCAAGAAACAACTACCACTTAAGAAACAACTTCTCCTGAAGAAACAACTACCACTCAAGAAACAACTTAAGATTCAGATATCCATTCCATTTCCATTTGAATTCTGAAACAATTTAATTTCTTCATTGAAATAAAAAAGTTACGTATTTAATAGAAATAGTACAGGGTATGTTTTGTAAATGCATAATATTTAAAATATATTAATTATTCTTAACTAGTGTGACAAGAAAAACACATAAATTTTAAATAATCTTAGTTAAGCCACTATTAAATTCCAAAAAATAACATTTCATTTCGAAAAATTATTCACTGAAATTTCTGATTAATATTTGATGTTGACATTTATTGCGTGTTTATAATTTATTAAAATTACACATTTTTTAATAAAGTTATTAATTTATGAGAAATCTTGTCTAAAACCTACGCTTAGTTTTCCACTGAGTAATTTGTGATTTACCTGGTATAGTTATAACTTATAAATTATATAGAATAGATTTTTGCCATATTGATTTACATGCTATTTTGATATTTCAAAGGATATTTTCTAATATTTCCCCAGATGCTCTTGTCGAATTTGTAATTAACAATGAAGAACCAATATTTATGTACCGTACCGTAAGATGTAATTTTACCGAATCAATTGCTACTGCTGTTTCAAATTCTTTAAAATATACGTTTTTTTATCAGTTTAATAGTTTAATAATAGTTAGTTTTTAATTAATAGTGAAAAGTTCTATAAAATTGATGCTCATAAATATCTTAAATCCCTTAATTCGGTATTATGTCATGTGAATTATTGCAAGACCTAATATGCAAGTAACATCTTTGATTATTCATCATTATTACACTTACAGTTCATTAATCTATACAGTCTTATTATTTTGAGTGAAATTATGATTTCGGATTTGAAGATATAAATAAAAAATTCCCTTCTGACTTGTTATAATATGTTGTTTTATTTCTCAAAAGGAACCTATCAGAATGAATACTACCCAGTTAGAAGATACGAATTACTTCAAATGGAATTCGACAATGAGTTCAGTATACTTTTGAGAGAATATCTGTAATATCAGATAATTCAAACTATCATATACATGTTTTCTTTAAATAAACCATGATGGATTATGTTTAACTTAATACCAGATTGAAATATTTTAATTAGATGTTACTTGGCTTTTAATGTGAGTTTTCTATTCCTCTTCATTATTGCAAGTCCAAATTAAGCGGAAACAGTTAATGTTTAAAGATACAATTGTCATGAAAATAAGAGCTGTAAATAATTTTCTAGACATTTGATAATGTTTAGAGCTTTGTCAGAAAGAATATTTAACTCTGTCATTTTGAAGGCATCTTAAATCATCAATCTTATATTTTATACAGATTCAGGAAGCATTCTCTGGTTTATACAAACACCAGTGAAATGTTACTATGGTTTAAATATGTATTTTTGAGTTGTAAATTCAAAACGAGAAATATTTAACACTAAATTTTCTTTAATACAAAGTCTAAAATGTACTAAAATATTCAACAATAAACAATGAACATATAAATTAAATAGATGGCATATCTATTCATAATAAAGAGAGATTGCAGTTTACCTTAAGTACTGAATGAGCGGTTATTCGATAGTTTTCTTTGGATTATTTAATTAATCTAAATTTCTTTTTCAGTTCATTAACATAATAATTAGTTTAAAGCTTGTAGTTTCTTAGCTAGAAATCTAAAACATAATCTATACTCATTTTTTCAAGTCTCTATTGGAAATTATCAACATTACAGTGGAATATATAAATGGGCAAATATTTTTTTATCTATTCGTTTTTAGTCTTACCTCTAGTTACCACAACCTGTACATTAGGGTAGGTCAAAAAACAATATTTTGGAAATTACTTATGGAACAGTGAAATAAAGTTGATATGACAAGTAAAGGTACGTGTACTGAAATTTGAATGAATTCTGACATGATTAACAGTTGCCCCCAAGCGATTCCAATATCAGAAAAGTAACATTTTTGGTGATTTTTACTACATTTTGGCAAAAAAACTCATAAACTGTGATTTATTTTCATTTAGAATAGTAAGATAGCTTGAGAATAGCTTATTTTGGTGTTTGTGCCAGAAAATCAGACAGGTACGACAATGTTTACAGTTGCCCCCACTCCTCCAAATTGTTCGAATTTAGGCACCGCTGGAGACTAGTCAGTGTAGTGCTCCACATTTATGGAGGTCTGGTGCTCAATGAAGAACATAATAAGGAAATTTATATGCAATAAATTGAGCAAAAACTTTAATGATTGATTAATAAATCAACATTTCCATATTTAGGACACTTGGTAATTCAAAAAAGTTGACAAAGCGAATTGCATGGGTTATTATCCAATTGCTGAAATCCGAGTAAATTCAAAATTTTTGCAATGCGAAAATATTGATAAATGTTTTTATAAAATGAAATAAATACAATTCACAAAGTTATTTTGAGAATTAAATCACTTCTATCTTATCATAATTACAGCATGATTGCTCTAGAAGCCAAATTTTAACAGAAATATTGTAATAGTAATATATTTCACAAAAAAAGGGCTCGGGGCAACTCAAAAGTATCAAATATTAACCTGCAATTTTGCAAGTTGTGTTTTTTCATAACATGCTAACTAATTTTATGTATTCCACAGAAAAAAACAAAATCGAATATATCAAAATTAATGGGAAAATATCATTTTGTACAAAATTTAAAATGTTTCGGGGCAACTCAAAAATATCCAGAAATGGCCTGGAAATTGGCACGCAATGTTCTTTTATAACGTATCAACTTATTTAACTAAAATTCTAAAGTTTGTCCAAAACCCCTATTTTTTGGCCCACCCTGCTGTACATGCAATCATGAATTGTAGGTATAACTCTCAATTACTATTTTATTCCACTTAGTAGACCAATCAGAGGCAGCGTTAAAAATAATGGAGGCAATTGTCAGCATAGAACACTGAGAGCGTAACTCACCTCGTGAAAAAATTAATGGTCTATATTATTAGATCACATGAACCATTATGCTTTTCATCACTAGATAGGAATTTTTGAACGGATATTTGTACATAAACCAATAAGGTTTTCACCACTAGCGTTTTTAACTTTTCTTCTCGTGGACCACTACACAAGTACACACTTTTTCCCTTTAATTGTAAGAAGCAATATGAAAACTTCAATTGATTAATATATTTAAAAAAAATCAACTTTGAATAATAGTTGAGAATTGCTATTTATTTATGTTGATTATTAAAATTGAGATATCATAATATATTTTCATATTGAAAAAAATACATTATAGTTATATTTTTTATTGGAAAAAATATGTTACAATAAATTTTTTTATCATACCACAGTTTTAATAATTAACAAAAAAAAAATATGGATTTACAACTATTGTTCAAAACAGCAATAATTCAGCATAGAAGACGAAATTATTTTAGTAGGAAGTTTGACGACTGCTTCGAAATCGAAGGGAATAAATTACGAGGGACTTTACCTATCAATCAGAAAGGAAATTGGCTTCATGAGCAAAGACACTTATCACCAATCGGTGACAAGATCATGAAATCAGAAAAGTTACTCCGCCAGTCATTTACCCAAGAATGTGATGAAAAAGGATTCAAGAACCGGTGGCTGCACTCACGGATGGAGAAGATAAATGATGAGGCTTTGATAAAAAATGATAAATATGGTAACAATTAAAACATACCCAGATTACAACAGTTTGGACGCAAGAGTCCCACTCTCTCCGCTTTCCTTCCATTCACCACAGACTGTACAAGAGAGAGCTTCAAGGAGCAAATGGAGAGAATAATAAAGTGTATTTATTACTAAAAATGATAATGAGTAATTACACAAGTAGGATCTTCTATGAAATCGACCAACCACTTCAAAATACAAGAAAAAAAAAACTCTGTTTGTATAATACCAAATTAGAGAGTAAATATTTAGATAAGTTATTCATAATTAACCATTTTATTTATCTATTAAATTAATTAATTAGTAATTTATGTAATAAATTATTTTATTACAAATGATAAATGGGATAAATTACTTTATGTTTAAATAACTGTGTTAATATCATTGGTATCATATATTGAGATTTTTTTCTTATATTTTGAAGTGGTTGGTTGATTTCAAAGAAGATGACTCCAGTAATTAAAAATATAAAGGGGAATATGAACTCTTATTTACGAATTTGAAGAGATTATTATACAAAGTAAGGAATAGGTAATATGTTCAATATCCTAAGCCTATATAGCCTATAGGTTGTCTAGTATTAGTACCGTGCTGAATCAAGGTGTACTATGCAGATTTAAGGTACCGTGCAGATTCAAGGTACATGCAGTACTAATTCTTGGTATTTCGTGCAGATTCAACGTACCGGGCATATTCATGGTTGTACAGAATCAGTCGAACATCTTTGGAAGTTTGAGTTTTCACCTGCTTGCCTCGGAACTCATATAGGCCTAATGTTGAGGAAAGTTAGTTAGGTTAGATTAAATTTGAAATCTATTGCATTTTATATTTACAATTATTAATAGTGTTTTCTTTTAAATAAAAAAAATAGATATATTAATGATATTTCATTTAAAAATTCTATTTTACAAAGTTAATATATTAATGTACAATATATTATTTTTAATATATTAACGTTTCAGATCAATTTTTTATAAATAGTTATTATTTATCTGTGGCTATATGAATAGAAAACGCTACAAATTGAACAAAAATATTCTTGAAGATGACAAGTAGAAGTCACGTTACTTTGTTTCGTTGTTTCTAATAGATAGTCAAATATTAGGTTTTATATCTGTAGATGTATGTATATATATTTGATGTAACACAAAAATACATAATTAAGGTAAATTACCAGATACAAAATAAATTTCGCATGAAAATTTCAATAAGTAATAATTGAAAAACGCATCATAATACAAACATACATACATAAACAGAGAGCAGTTAGAAATATATTATTTACCCCTTTATGCCCAAAATTTCAATTTGAGCGTGAAATTTTTTTTTATGATATTCTTGTAATATATAGGTTAAAATAGCATATAAACAGTAGAATAGAAATTATGCTTAACTATTTTGTAAGCACATGCGTGTGCTATAATATGAAAGAGTACACATGTGTTGAAATTGAAGAATATAATCAAATAGGCTGCAATATTTTCACTTATCAAAAATAGTTGAAGCTGTAAAAAATTGACTTTTTGTCTAATGGTATTTATGTAATTTTATTCCAACTAAATTATTCATTTTGGATGAGCTAAATGTAGATTTGATTTTCTTTGTATAAGTCTATGTGGATTAATATTATAATGTATAATACTTACGTGTATATTAGTATACTAAAATGGATATTAACAGTACCCGGACAATTCGTCGCGGGGAGCTACAATTCGTCGGGGTGGAATAATTGTGGAATAATTAATTTATTTCAAAATGTGGAATAATTTATTTCAAAATGTGGAATAATTTATTCCAAAATGTGGAATAATTTATTCCAAAATGTGGAATAATTTATTTCAAAATGTGGAATAATTTATTTCAAAATGTGGAATAATTCATTTCAAAATGTAGAATAATTTATTTCAAAATGTGGAATAATTTATTTCAAAATGTGGAATGGTTTATTTCAAAATGTGGAATAATTATTTCAAAATGTGGAATAATTCATTTCAAAATGTGGAATAATTTATTTCAAAATGTGGAATGATTTATTCAAAATGTGGAATAATTTATTTCAAAATTGGAATAATTTATTTCAAAATGTGGAATAATTTATTTCAAAATGTGGAATAATTTATTTCAAAATAATGGAAGATTAGAAATTCATCAGGAAATTCTTTGGTATTGTAGATACCAAGTTTTGGAGAAAATAAATATGAGATTATTTAATTGTATGAAATAGTGCGAAATGGAAAATGTGGCGACGAATTATCCACAAAAATTTTTTCACGAAGAATTGTCTCTGTGATGAATTGTCCTAGCACCAATTTTAACGTGGGTATCATACTGTAGAAATAATATACCTACAAAATAACTATATCTATCTGACAGTAAATTTATTACATCGGAACTATACCGAAACTAATAAAGGTCAAACAGGTGTACGTAAAATGTACAGGTGTTGAGGAGAGTTGGTTAGATTCGACATAGTTACAAAGTACTGTCGTGTACACAACAGCCACCCAAAAAACATGGAATATCACAAACAAAAAGTTCTGTAAATAACATGTAGTTGACGGTATAGAACAATACACTGCTGAATGATACCATTCTAGAGAGTTCTGATTAATGGCACAAATTTATATTGTGAAGAAATATCTATCGTATGATTCATATCCATGTTCGAAGAGATAGTGAAAAATAGTAATAGATAGTGATAGTAAAGATAGTAATTGATAGTGATATTAAATTTTTTAAAGTGATAGTAAAATTAATAATTACTATTAAGAGTTATAGAAAATTGAGCTTACAATAAGGTAACAGTAACAATAAGGTAACAGTAACAATAAGGTAACAGTAACAATAAGGTAACAGTAACGATAAGGTAACAGTAACAATAAGGTAACAGTTACAATATGGTAACAGTAACAATAAGGTAACAGTTACAATATGGTAACAGTAACAATAAGGTAACAGTAACAATAAGGTAACACTAACAATAAGGTAACAGTAACGATAAGGTAACAGTAACAATAAGGTAACAGTAACAATAAGGTAACACTAACAATAAGGTAACAGTAACGATAAGGTAACAGTAACAATAAGGTAACAGTAACAATAAGGTAACAGTAACGATAAGGTAACAGTAACAGTAAGGTAACAGTAACAGTAAGGTAATAATAAGTAATAAGAAGTAATAATGTTAAAGTAATTGTAAGGTAACAGTTATTACTAGATTATGTGCACTCGGTAGAGCGCATATCTTCGCCGCCGCTTTGACCTGTTCTCTCCCAAAATCTAATAAACTGCTAACTGGATAATATCCAATCGTCCCACCAAGTTTCATGCAATATGGTACAATATACTTTTTGAGTTATCGAGTTATAAATAACCTTGACCTTGACCTTTGACCGGATCGCTCCTAAAATTCTAACAGATCGTTCCTGGACATTGACCAACTGTACCATCAAATTTCAAACAATTTGGTTGAATACTTTTTGAGTTATTGAGTTACAACTAGCATTGCCATTGATCTTTGACCTTTGACCCGATCGCTCCCAAAATCTAACTAAATAGTTTCTGTGTATTGACCAATCGTCCCACTAAGTTCCATTCAATATGGTTCAATATTTTTTGAGTTATGAATGACCATGTACTTGACCTTTGACCGGGTCGCTCCCAAAATTCTAGCAACAGGTCACTGGACATTGACCAATCGGTCACCAAATTTCAGGTAATTTGGTTGAACACTTTTTCAGTTAAGCGAATAACAAGATGATAAATAAATAAATAAAGTACGATGAAAATATGACCTTCCTGCAATCTGCGAAGGTAATTAGGTAATTAGCTGAGCCCCGTAGAAAATCCTTGGAACTGGAAAAAATCAACTAATAGTTTTTTTTTATTCAATTAACGTGTCAGTTGGTCAAACAGTTCATTTAATAGAGTAAATTAAATGTAATAAATTATTCAAGTAGCTACAGTTCATTTTATCCATTGAATATTATCACTGTATAAGCTCTTCACAGTTTAACTTAACTTTCCCCACCTACACTTCCTCCACCTACACTTTCCCCACCTACACTTCCCCCACCTACACTTTCCCCACCTACACTTCCTCCACCTACACTTTCGCCACCTACACTTTCGCCACCTACACTTTCCCCACCTATAGTTTCCCCACCTACACTTCCCCCACCTACACTTTCCCCACCTACACTTTCCCCACCTACACTTTCCCACCTACACTTTCCCCACCTCCACTTTCCCCACCTACACTTCCTCCACCTACACTTTCCCTACCCACACTTTCCCCACCTACACTTTCGCCACCTACACTTTCCCCACCTACACTTCCTCCACCTACACTTCCCCCACCTACACTTTCCCCACCTACACTTCCTCCACCTACACTTTCGCCACTTACACTTCCTCCACCTACACTTTCGCCACCTACACTTCCTCCACCTACACTTTCCCCACCTACACTTTCCCCACCTACACTTCCCCCACCTACACTTTCCCCACCTTCACTTTCCCCACCTACACTTCCTCCACCTACACTTTCCCTACCCACACTTTCCCCACCTACACTTTCGCCACCTACACTTTCCCCACCTACACTTCCTCCACCTACACTTTCCCCCCTACACTTTCCCCCCCTACACTTCCTCCACCTACATTTTCCCCACCTACACTTCCTCCACCTACACTTTCCTCACCTACACTTCCTCCACCTACACTTTCGCCACTTACACTTTCCCCACCTATAGTTTCCCCACCTACACTTCCCCCACCTACACTTCCTCCACCTACACTTTCGCCACCTACACTTCCTCCACCTACACTTTCGCCACCTACACTTCCTCCACCTACACTTCCTCCACCTACACTTTCCCTACCTACACTTCCTCCACCTACACTTTCCCCACCTACACTTCCTCCACCTACACTTTCCCCACCTACACTTCCTCCACCTACACTTTCCACACCTACACTTCCTCCACCTACACTTTCCACACCTGCTGTAAAATTAGAAATATGATTTTTTACATGTATCTATTCTATACTACCACAGTCATATATATATGTATATTGTTAGTTGGAATTAAATAAAATATCCAACAACGATAGGAGAAACACAAATATTAATAGAATAGCGTTTGAAGAACTGAATTCCCCCTGTAAATCTTAAGTTATAATAATCTAATTAAAGTGAAGCAAGATCTTTGGTGTTGCATTCGTGCGATCACATTTTCTAGCTCTCAATTTATAAATACAGTATTTAGAATAATTCAAAATTAGGTTAACTTTTTATAGGGTCACCCTGTACAGTAAGTGACATACACTAACACACGCTATCGTGTTAATATATAGATAATATAATAGTAAGAGTAATATTAATATTTTCTATCAAAGTATCACTATTTAAAAATATCAATTGGTATCAGCTAAAGAACTATATACGATTTAATATCTATCCATTAATATATAACACAGAGTAGCTAGAATGTATCCATGAGCAATATTTAAACTCTGTAAAATTGAATATGAGTGGGAGGTTAGAGATTTAATAATATATTAAATTATATAATGTTAATTATTTTCTTTCAACTTTGCTCTTCTGAAGAATTTGTCAGCAAAGGAATAAAATAATAAATAATCAAGATATAACAATAAGAATCAATAACTTTTTACTAAATTACAATCTAACAATATTGTTATTTCTCTCGTTAAATTGTGAACTTTATTTTCCAATTTAAATACAAAAAATATGTTCTCCATACTTTTTTCTTTTTATTTGGATGAATAAGTCCAAATGAATTAAAGTTTATAATTTAATTGTGATTATTACGTAATTGACGAAATATAAAAACGGTATAATATTGTGTGTAATACAGATGTTTAGTCATTTGTATTACTGCTCTAACACACATATTGTAGGTATAATTGAAAGAAAACGTTGAAAAAAAATATTTGGTGCCAGTAATTCAGAAAATAATACAAAAGGCTTCCTCTCATATCATGAAGAGAGAATAAGTCTATTCTCATATTATGAAGAGAGAAGAGGTCTACTCTCATATTATGAAGAGAGAATAGGTCTATTCTCATATCATGAAGAGAGAATAAGTCTATTCTCATATTATGAAGAGAGAAGAGGTCTACTCTCATATTATGAAGAGAGAATAGGTCTATTCTCATATCGTGAAGAGAGAAGAGGTCTACTCTCATATTATGAAGAGAGAATAGGTCTATTCTCATATCGTGAAGAGAGAAGAGGTCTACTCTCATATCATGAAGAGAGAATAGGCCTACTCTCATATCGTGAAGAGAGAATAGGTCTACTCTCATATCATGAAGAGAGAATAGGTCTACTCTCATATCATGAATAGAGAATAGGTCTATTCTCATATCATGAAGAGAGAATAGGTGTATTCTCATATCATGAAGAGAGAATAGGTCTATTCTCATATCATGAAGAGAGAATAGGTGTATTCTCATATTATGAAGAGAGAAGAGGTCTACTCTCATATTATGAAGAGAGAATAGGCCTACTCTCATATTATGAAGAGAGAAGAGGTCTACTCTCATATTATGAAGAGAGAATAGGCCTACTCTCATATCATGAAGAGAGAATAGGTCTACTCTCATATCGTGAAGAGAGAATAGGTCTACTCTCATATTATGAAGAGAGAATAGGCCTACTCTCATATCGTGAAGAGAGAATAGGCCTACTCTCATATCGTGAAGAGAGAATAGGTCTACTCTCATATCGTGAAGGTGACTACTGAAGAAATAGGGAGGCAGAGACTACACTCAGTGAAACTAGAGTACGGATAACTAAATAATATAGGTACACTAGTACATACCATTCAGCAGAACATTGTCTTGTACCATCAACTACATGAGATTTCCAGCTCTTTTTGTATACATATGATATTCGATATTTTTGGTTGGTTATATTGTACACGACAGTACTTTGTAACTATGTCGAATCTAACCAACTCTCCTCATCACCTGTACATTTTACGTACACCTGTTTGACATGTATATTCAGTGTATACATGTGTAATTGTGTGTATGCTATGATAAAAATCAATAAGTAACTATCATATATCTTAAAGGGCTATGTCATCTATATTTTCAACAATATGGTAAAAAGAAGATAACTATTTATTCAAGTACTAGTCCACAGTGATATAAATCCTAGAACTAGTTCACCGCGAAACAATAAGTCCTAGGCCTAGTCCACAGTGATATAAGTCGTAGAACTAGTTCATAGTGATGTAAGTCCTAGAACTAGTCTACAGTAATACAATAAGTTCTAGGACTAGTTCACAGTGATACAATAAGTTCTATGACTAGTCCACAGTGGAATTGAATATCCTAGGAATACACAGAGAGAGAAAAGTACAGCCCATTTGGCCATATCTAATGGGTCATCAATTTATGCTTTGAATCAATTTATTACGTGAGTTGGTTGGACTTTATTCATGTTTTCACATGTATTAAAACAACTATGACGTGGTGTGTCATCAAACATTAGTTAATTCAATTCATTTTAAGGATTAAATCAACTTAATATGAGAGTTAGAAGTTTTTTTAAAAATAAGTGTATTGTAGTAACTCACAAAGACTGTTAATCCAATTTATTTGGTGAATAAATTACCTTATTATGAGAGTTGGCGCTATTTTTTTCAAATTTAGGTGTGGGTCAAAACAATCTCGAGATTGTCGTACATTTTCAAGATCCTAAAAGTGCGCAGCATATTATCGCATGTAATAGCATAATCTTTAATTTAATTTAAAAGAAGATATATATACATTGAAAACAAAGGGAAAACAAATGAGGTTAATTCCAAACGTTTAGTAGAATGATTGATCTTATTTAAATTAAAATAGTGACTCTTTTCTTTGATAGTACATCATCATAATGATTCTTTTCTCTGATGGTTCATGTAAATTTTCTACATATAGGAGAGGATATAATTATAATTCAATTACAAATCAGGTCAGTATTGCTCTTAGAAAATTTAAATGAAGATATTATTAATTATAAGATCAGTGAAATCAAATAAATCATACATTAATGAAAGCCCTACTTTTCTGTAAAAGAATATGAGTACTATTTTATAACTAATTACCCAAGCAACACAAGTCAATAGGGCCCATATGGGAATTTGGTTGAATCGTATTGGTACTGTTTTTTTTTTTTAAGATTGGCCAACATGGTGACAGCATGGGCTGTTATGTTGAAACCATCTTGTCGCAAAATATTATATTAATCTGGTTGGGCCAATATTACAGTTCAAGGAGATAGATTCGCGACATTGAACCAACCTTCTCCCAAGGTAACATTCCAAGAAAATGGAAAACCACAATATACTATGTAATTTCTAGGCGTCATCTCTTGCCCATCTAACCATCTAGTGCCCATGTTGGCACAATGTGTCATGGTTGCTTGGGTATTGCAGAATATTTTATCATGTCATTATATAAGAATGTCTTTCCTGAAGAGTTTAAATTAGCAAGAGTTAGTATCAGTTCTCAAAAAGTTTTACCATCTCTACAATTTCAGTTTTGAGTAACGTATTCGAATATTTGATGACTAAAATTTTGAAGAAATACATAAAAAATGTTCTACAATTTACGGCATACGAAGTTCAGTTAAACTATATGGTTTGAATGAAAGCCAAGTAACAGGCGTAAGGTGGTTTGCGAAAATGGTGCTGTTTCTAATCCTTCTATAGTGAGACGAGGTGTACCACAGGGATCAATATTAGTTCTTTACTTTTTATTGTTTATTATTGATCTATATAAGTATTTTTCCAACGTATACTGTCATATAACTTATGCTCTTGTTTTTTGGGGAAATGTAAGTGTGGTGATAAATGGGAGAATTTAAAGAAATATAACTAAAATTGCTTAGTATATAGTATATCATTATTAAGGATTATGTATATTATCATTGAAGATGGTCTTGTTATTTTCATGATATAGAGTGTGAAGGTGTCCAAATATTAATATTATTAGAAATTAAATTGTATACATTAATGTAGGTAACTTATATAATCTTGAGGTAACTATATACTATTATAATATACAAAAAAAAATAACATAAATAATAAATGTAAAAGATATAACATATTCATATATTCAATATTAATGTATGATCAAATTATATAATGTCAAAAGAGGCCACTACATTTTGAGGTATTTGGATTGGTTCATTGAATCGTCAAAACTTGACGTCCTTTGTAAAATTGTTCAGTAGACAGACAATACTCCTAATAGGGTTGGTCATAGTTTTGTGTGTCTTATCCTAATGTTTCATACCACTAAGGTGTTCATGTTCCTAATATTGTTGAATATTTGTGAAAATAAAAGACGGATGGAGCTATATTGCCCTTCTTATTATTGTATTATTCGTATTGAAAGGTTCCATACCTAATTCTTGTTGTCAAAATTATTCGGTATTACCGGTCTATGGTGTACTTCTTCATTTAAAACTGATGTGCATGGTACAAATATCCAAGGTAGTATACGTTTAATGATGCAACATAAGTTATATCTCATTGGTGTATGCGGGCCTCTCTTAACTAAATTCTATTTATATCATATATGTTATGTAGAATGACTAAAATCCTTGTTGCTGTCATTCTGCCGTAATTAAAGATCTTAACCCTTTAACCCTAACTCCTGAGTCTTAGTTCTGCTGAATGTAGAGTGTAATATTTTTATTGGTGTACATAGGTTCCTTGAGTGTAAGCTGTGAATATCTTAATAACTGAGCCTCCACCATGTAAATCAATTAATAACCTTTCTATTCTAGGTCTACTTCCAATAAAGAGCTGATTCAATTCATTAATATTGTCATCTTTTACTTTCCTTATTTATAACCTAAATTAGTGGCAGAGCAAATTTGGGTCCGTGGCAGAGACAGTCAATCTCTTCTGAAGTTAAAATTTACCCATTTTCGATTCAACTGGTGACGGTCTCAATATGATCAGGAGTGGATTAAAATCTATTGCTTTCAAATATTTCTACGGCTACAAACCCTCGCTTAATTATCTACATAATACAAATTCTACAAAACTATACAAAATTTGAGACGGGATGACCAAATTATCATTTTGAAACCTGACAAAGGGAATGCTATAGTAATTTAGGACAAAACAGACTATAATCAGGAAATGAATAATATTTTAGAAGATCAATTAAATTTTAAAATTGTTCAAGAAGATTGGTTTAAAGAAATAATTAATCAAGAAGACAAAATTAACAGATTAGCCACTAAATTAAAAAACAAGAAATAAATAAATGTTGAGCAATATGATAATCTGCACTGTTCAGGATCTAAACCAGGAGTATACTTTATGAACTACCAAAAGTACACAAAATTGGGGCACCACTGCGACCTATTCTTTCGGCTATAGGAGCTTCAGGATACAATATCACAAAATTTCTTCTACCTTTTCTAAAACCCATCATAACCAATCAATATAAGGTTCAGGACTCTTTCTCTTTTGTTCAAGAAATTACTAAAATCAGGAGTTCAAACTCATTATGCATGGAAAGTTTTCACATCAAATCTTTTTTCACCAATATACCTTTGAATGAAACCATAGAAATTGCAACTTCGTCTCTCTACTCGGACCCAATGGTGTCTCTCTGTTTATCTTCATGTTTCTTCAAGCAGTTACTTGAGCTCGCTTTTTAGAATGTCCTCTTCCTTTTCAATGCTAAGTTATTTTCCCAATTTGATGGTGCAGGTATGGGAAATCCTCGTGGTCCCACTCTTGCGAATGTCTTTTTATGTTTTCTTGAACAACGATGGCTAGATGATTGCCCCTTAGAATTTAAACCTAAATTTTATCGTAGATATGTAGATGATATCTTCCTAATGTTTTCTGATCATTCTCATATAATTCTTTTTCATAACTATTTGAACACTAAGCACTCTAATATTAAATTCACTTCGGACATTGAGAAATATAACTGCCTACATTTTTTAGATGTTGACATTAATCGTATTGATAATGGTTTCTCTACTAGAGTTTATCGTAAAAAAACGTTCACAGGATTGGGATTAAGATTTAATTCTTTCATACCGACATCTTACAAAGTTAATTTAATTATATCACACTTGCGTATTTTTTTCTCTGGTAATCGCTATCCTCAAAATTTATTTGATATATTTATCTCTAAATTTTTAAATTCAGTTCATACTCCACTTAAACGTAATTTAACTGTTCCTAAATTTGACATTTTCGTATCCCTTCCTAATTTGGGTGATTCAAGCATTAAATGTAAAAAAAACTTAACTCATTACTCAACAAATTTTACTCTCAAGTTAGACTAAATTTTGTTTTCAAAAATGCAACGACTATTGGTTCATTTTTCCCTTATAAAGATAAAATCCCACCTTTACTGTCATCTGGTCTCATTTATAAATACTCGTGTGGACAGTGCCAGTCCACCTACATTGGTGAGACCAAGATGCAGTTAAAGGTGAGAATTTCTCAACATAAGTGAATATCCTTTAGAACTAATAACCCCTATAGCTCCTAACCATATAGTTCAATTCGTAATCATTCTTTCTATTATAATCACCCAAATTAAGGAAGAAAATTTCAAAATTTTGCAAACCTCAAACCAGTTTGACATTCGTTTATTGGAATCTATGTATATTCATAAACAGTCGCCATCGCTCAATGAACAAGCGAGTTCATTTAATTTAACTATTTTGGGTTAAATAACTTATTATTTTTGTATTATTTTTCTTTTTTCTTTATTATTTTTAATTAGGTAGGTGAATTTATTAATTTATGTATCCATAATACTTCTTATTTCTACTTATTTTGTTTAAAATTAGTCAAAATTAGGATATTGATAATGAATATTGATTTATTTGAAAGCTCTAGAAAAATAAAAGGATGGAAACATTTTTTGCCGTGTCACTCGCTCTTCATTTCATAAATTAATTAATCACTATTATATAATTATTTACAATGTGACTATGTTCACATGAGTAAACAGCTTTTATTTTCTACTCAAAATAATTTCAAACCAACAAAACACATGCATATTTTTTTTAAATATAGAGTAATTTCTAACAAGCAGAAATTATGTGGGCTATTCCTTTTGTTCTGTGCTAAATACCATTGGTTATTATTTTATATTGCATAAAAATAGCACATGAACATTAAATATATAAGAGCACCCGTGTCGATATTGAATTATTGGGTTTGAGTAGTCCAATCTACCGATTCCGATAAGAGTTGCTTAAAAGTAGTAATGATAAACTTCGCAGTTGTGTCTTTAAGTTCAAGTTTGTAGAGAGTTGGAATGATAACAGGGCAATCGTCACAGGGATCATCTTCAGTAATTAACCTTTCCTGAAAACAATTTTCATTAGAATAAATAACAATATAAACATACTTGCAATGTTCCAATTATACAGTGTGTCCGCAAAAAATGTATCCACTGCCTTGAATCTGCATTATTCATCATTTCACGATAATATGCATAGTATGTAGGTACCATAGATACGTAGATTATTATTAATGAATTATAGATAGTACTTAAAAGATATACTCGACGGCAGTGGATACATTTTTTACGGACACACTGTATTGACTGTTAGATGAATTTTGTTTCAAAAAAATATTTCAGATTTTGCAACATAATCACTAGCTGTTAGAATATTGAAATTAGGGAGTGTTTCTTTATTGCTAACAGTTGCTTTAAATTTTTTTAATATTCTGACATCGCAGATACTTATAAAAATACAATATATATTATAACCACTCGAAAGACTATTTTGTTGTAGGTTGTATATTTTCACTGGAATCTAATGCAAATAATTAAGCTGCAGTATATTAAATAAATTACATCTAAATCTGAATAAATATCATTTATTAGAAAGCATGCTAGATAGAATTACACTTACCAAACTTTTGGTTTGTCCATCCAGTAATTCCCCAATGGTTAGACCCATCTGGAAAAAAAGAGTGAAGTTCGTAAGACTTAATTTTAAATTAATAATTCTGTTCGAATAATTTTATAATTTATTCAATTTCATAATGAAGATATTTCAAGTAATATATTTTGTTTCTCGTATCAATTTTTATCAATTTTATCATTTCTTTCAGAATTTAACTCGTTATATATCTTAGGTAATGTTCAACATCAATTCAAAAATGGAAAGAAAAATTAATTATAATATAAATGAATTACTTCGTTGATCCTAGACGATTTCAACTATCAGCAGATATAAATACTAAAAGTTTGCTCACTAACCCAGCCGCTGACGCGCCAGATCCAGCACTTACTGAAACTCTTGTAAAATATTAACGAATTGATTTTCTGATATTCTTTCTTCATAAAAACCTTCATCGGATATCTACAGTCTATACATTCATTGGTAATTTGGTAAACGCTAAAAAACAATTTTCTATTTAAAATATAATTAACAAGAAAGGGTAAGAACAAATATTTCATAGTTATTATTATTGTAAGGACTGTGCTTGAGGTCCATATCGAGGTACAAATTCTCGCACATCTAACTCTGCCGCTAAGGGTTACAGTTAACTGATTAAAGTGAGAACTTCACCCTTATGTTTTTAAACACACTCGTGCAACTCATGATTGGAGAGAACTCTGATAGATTCTTAAATATTTTTGAATAAACCCTCATAATAAGAATATTTTACCATGTACCACCTTCATTTTTGTCTAATTGTATGTAATTAAGTGAAAAATTAAAAGTCATGAAAAAAAAGAACTTCCAAATCGGCTTAAAATTAAAGTTATTATTACTTTTTTACGAGAACTGGTTCACCCGCGTCAGCAGGTAGTTTACTAGGGTTAATAATGTAAAGATATAAATCTGAATTGCACTGAAAGAAAAAAATCTACAATTCGCGTAAATATTAATATAGTTATAATAATTTTTTTAAATTAATTCCAAATTACTGTTTGAAAATTTGTGTAGTATGATAAAATATTTCGACATTATACACATTAAACCAATTGAAATATTAATAATATAGAATTTTTTCTAAAAACAATTTCAAAACTGTGTAAGTTTTTTAACAGAAATAAAAATAAACTAAAACCAGAGGAATGATTGAATATAATTAGTTATATTTACCGAATAAATGAATTACATTAACTGAAATAGACACACACTATCTGAAACATAGAATAGAAATAGGAAAATGTGTAAAAGTGAAACACAGTCAACGGTTTGTTACTAACAGAACTTAGGCAGAAATCTTGATTTAGAAAAATAGTACCTAATGTTTGAAAAAACAGGTAACAATTTTGATTCACAATAATTGTTTGTTTGAAGAAAAACAGTTTATATCAACACCTCATTAGAATTATTATTCAAATATATGATCTAACACTTTGGAGAAGATATTCCTGTTCAACTTAAATCGTCAACTGTGATGATTTTCAGCTCCATAAATAAAGGTTAACATAAGTTGTAGTTAAATTGGATAAAATATTCCGTAAATTAGCAAATCAAGAGAATAAATATTAAAATTGAACCATCCCTACAATATCACGAAAAACCAATTCGTTATAACATCGCACTCAAAAAACACCATTTACACCTTAGAACTAAGAGTGAGCTGAGCTATCGCCACTGTTGCTGTGTGTGCCACTGTGCAATGAGCTGAACCATGGAGGTGGGGTGTAGTTAAGCGCACCACATGTGCTCCTCAACGTCACAGGTACTCATTGGATTAGCTCCACCCACACGACGATTATTCTATTGTTAGCGCTGCTTCTGATTCTATCTAACTCGGTATAAGTTTATTCATACTTAAATAAAGAAAAAATAATGTAAAAATCAGTAAATAAAAATGCTTATGCAATCGATACCAGAATAAAACATAAAAACAACTTTAAGGGCCCCCGCAAACGAGCGTTTCCTCGCCGCAACGTCAAATGAACGCAGTCGCATGGCCAGGGCACACGAGCATGTGCCGCAATGGAATATTAACCCAGATGCATAGAGAGTGACATGTAGCATGTACCAGTCACACTATACCTAATTAGTCATACTGTTGGCTATCTAACTAGTCACACTATACCTAAACGGATCAAAATTGTAAATAATTGTTATTGGTGCGTATATCGGTTGCCAATACGTATCGGTACATATTCATTCAAAAAGTTTATATTAACTTCATAAGGGCTTGATCGATAAAGAAATACCTGAATTTTCTCGTTTTATTATTTCTTTGTAATAACTCAAAGACTGTTAAAATGTAGGGACAAAAGTTTCTTTCTTTTATGTTCAATAAAAATGTTTCAATCTCTACTATTTAATTACAATTACCATTGAAAGATGCGGCAACAAACCGTCCGTGTGCGCACCCACACGTGTATTATATATTTAGAATTGACTGGTTATGCGGCAGTCACCAGCCGTCAAGGGAACGCATTACCCTGCGTTCAGAATTGTCCGTCTCTCTGCCGGACGGCACAGAACACTCGTGTGCCCACTTACCCGAGAGTAACTTAATGCTATTTTAGGGTCATGCGCCAATCGCCGGACGGCGAAGAACGCTCGTGTGTGGGGGCCCTAAGAGGCTCCTCCGCACTGCCAATTTATTTTCATAATATTTTAATTAAGATAAGTTCTTAATTCTTTCTTCAATTTATCTTAATTGAAAAGTTAGGTTTATATCACTTACATATTTAAAAATTTATTTCTATGTTTCAATAATGATATCAAAATAAATATCGAATATAAAATGGCTTCAGAGACGATAATAAATCTTTCTTTCACTATAAATGACATCACAATATTTCAATTTAATGACATTTATTGTTGCCAGGACTTATACTATCAAAAAAAATGAACTAACGCAATTTTGCTTACAGGGATTATATTAACAGGATTTTGACCTGGACTATTTGTGATTTAAATCAAAGAATTTGGAAAGAATAAGGATTTTAGATTGCAAGTTGGTAATCATTTCTCAATTATTGAACTTTATTGAATTTGTTCTATATTCAAATATGAATGAACATATCCTAGGTTAGATACGTTAATCACTAATCAGTTCAGCACTGTCGATAGAAGAAGAATCGTTGTTGTTGGGCTATGGGTGGAGCTAATTCAATGAGTACCTAGCTGTAACGTTCAGGAGAACACACGGTGAGCTTTTAAGTACAACCCCCTCCAAGGTTCAGCTCATTGCAAACATAGCTCCAGTGGGGATAGTAGAAATAGTGTTTTTTAGAGTGTGATGATGATATGAATTTATTTTCATGAAATTGTAGGTATCGTTCAATTCCAATATTCCGATTCTAGGAAGATTCTATTAAGGAAATTCCAATGCGGAAAGGTCCACTGATGAAAAATCCACTGGGTATAAATAAATTTATAAACTGTACTGCTTATTTTCTTAAATAATACTTTATAAATTATCATCTCATAATTTATAAGATTTTGTGAGATTAATTGCACTGTTTCTTTTAAGTGATTGAATGAAATGTAAGGGAATATCTTTAAATATATAACATTTTCTTTTTGTGCATTTTCTTTGTGCAACACCTAGGGAAAAAGCTTTTTTAAGCTACTTCTACTTGAGATTTAGATAATTAACTAAATAAATGAAATAAATCAAATTCTATTTAGCGTCTCGTTCCGCAAATCTGATTATAGTTATGTTAATTTTCATTTTGATTGCACGTTCGAGTTTTAAGTAGGTTAAAATAAAAATATTTGTTATAGGAGATAATAGTTCCTAACTGTTATATATAACAAAAAGACAATGAGCACAAAGAGTTCAATCAATATTACACAATAATGATGTCGAAATTTAAACACGTTACCTATAGTTACAACAATAAAATAACAATATAAATTAATTTATCAATGTAAGATATGCACAATATCTTGTAGAAATAATAATCCACCTCTGTTTTGTTATCGATTGCCGTCATGAAATCCACGGTATCTGGAAAAAATCCCCCGCGGAAAACATATTTGTGCCCTATTTTTCTATTGATAGTTACATATCCCTAGTTTTAATCTTTGACCATCAGTCTCAAGCTAAAGGCCTAATAAGAAACATCCAATTTATGATATGTAAACGTATAGTCACTGTAGCTGTAGACTCGTAAGAGTGTAGAAGATAAAGAAGAGTTGATATTTAAATGAGTTAAATCTTGGATATAATATTATACTAAATTTTGATTATGTTCAATACTTGTTTAGTTAAAATCATTTTTTTGCTGCATCGTTTATTCACGTGGTAATCATATTATAATTCTACGTGTTCCTTCCTTAGTGAGTGAGCGAGTGAGTCCGTCCGTTACGCTTTCAGTAATTAGATATAAGAAAATTCGGTATGCATGATACCACAAACTAAACATCTAATTATTGTCTTTTACAATTAATTATTGTTCCTCTTATTTTCAGTGTGTGCTCCAATTTGATTATATTTAGTAAAGGGTGAGACAATTATCATTGAAGTTGGGGGAAGTGTATGTGAGGGAAGTGAAGGTGGGAGAAGAGAAGGTGGGGGACGTTAATTTTGGGGAAGTTTAGGTGGGGGAAGTGAAGATGGAAGTAGTATAGGTGGGAGAGGTGTAGGTGGGGAAAAGGTAGATGGGGGGAGTAAAAGTAGGAAAGTGAATTTGTGACAAGTGTAGATGGTGGAAGTGTAGATGATGAAGAGTAGATGGTGAAGTGTAGGTGGTGGAAGTGTTGGTGGTGAAAAATAGGTGGTTGAAGTGGAAGTGTAGTTTATTTCTACTATACATATATATATTTTATATATTATGTTAAATCTATGTAAGGTTAAATAAATGTCACAATCACGAAAGGTATAGTTTACTGTAATTTAATTTTAAATGGGTAAATCTTCTACGTCAAAGTCTTTTGTAATGAAACATTAATTTCAGGAATTTTGACGAATATAGTTCATTTATAAGCTATTTTAAGGCCATAACATACAATTTAAGCTTTCAGTTTTATACAGCCTATTTACAATTTTCAGATTTTGTAACGTTAGTTTGCTACAGTCTAAAAATTTTATATTTGTTTATTCAAACTGTTGTAATTTGATACCATAAGTACATGCTTTTCTTTCTGATATTGTCTTTTTCCTCTTTTGTATGTATTTTAGGAAAAATGTGGATGAAAATATTTATTACATATTCTATTTTTGACTTGAGGATATTCTTTCTTCGTTTGATGCTTTCCAGGGGATTTTTTCCGGGGGGATTTTTTCCAGGGGGAATTTTTCCGCCGGGGGATTTTTTCATAGACCCGAAATCCACACACTAATCGTTTCAACCATGAGACAATTGCCTCGTATTTGTATGAAAATTATATTTTTAATGTAAACAATATGTGCTATATCTTGTAGGAATTTTAATCCATTTTCGTCTTGATATCCGAACAGAATGAAATAAATTAAATTTAAAACAAGAACATTTACATTATCGAAAACACATAAATTAAAAAAATGTAGGAATAGAAGTTGCACAATAATGCTTCAAAAAATATATTTATTTTCTCAGAGAGATCATAGGAAAAAGTTCTTGATTGATTTTTAAGTATTGGAATTTTGTTTAGTGTAATTTTCCTCAGAGGAATTTTCCCATTGAAAGTTTCCATAGTGGAATCTTCCTCGGTGGAATTTTCTTCAGTTGAACTTTCCGCAGTGGAATTCTCCTCAGTGGAATCTTCCGCACACCAATATTTCTTCTCTTGATTTGGTAATTTACAGAATATTTTATCAAATTTAACTAGAAATCATATTTACATTTATTTATAGAAATGAAGAGCATCAAATTGACGATTTAAGTTGAACAGGATTATTTCCTGCAAATGTATTAGAATATATATTTAAATAATAATTATTTTGGTGCCAGGATTATTCGTCACCGGGCAATTCGTCGTTGATTGAAAATATAGGAGATATATTTGATACTATAATTATAATAAGTAGGTACATTACCTTCATATCCAATTGTTATGAGGAATGTAACTAACCGATGTACAATGAACTTTCAAGAACAATAAATGCTTTAGATAGATTCTACTCGTCATTGAATGATTTGCTAAGTATAATTCATCAAAATATGTGGTTTTTCAATGATATGCTTCAAAAAGAGATGGAAATCTAGCAATTGCTAAATTTCAACAATCCATTGAAAAAGAAAATACATAGATATGAATAAACGTATCCTAAATGTGATACGATGCAGATAATAAAATATATTAAAAAATTTATCTACAATATTTTGAATAGGCGACGAATTGTCCAGACATCGTTTTAATGTAGATCGTTTTTCGAAATCGGATGCTTGAAGAAATAATGACAATTTTTTTACCATCATTATTTTTCGATTTATTATTTAAATTCGGTTTTGAAGGAACGAATCTATCATCGAAACTTAACGTCACCGCTATGGAGATCAAGTATTGATATTATTTTGAAATTGTGGAAAGTTACACTTCAAAATAAAAAAAAAAACAGAAAAAGGACCATTATTTTCTCACATCGTGCATCAAGAACGAGTTAAGTTCATAATTTGTTAATTCCAAGCTTTTTCAAGAGAGATTCGTCGCACCTCCTTTTACAGCGATTTCCAGAAGAAGCTTCTGGAAGATGAAATCAAAGAGAACTCAAAAACAAACTTCATTATAAAAATATTCAATAATTTGTAGTGATCTGTAAGTAACAGCATCATGGATTGATTTCAATAATTTCTTCTCATATATTAACCACCACAACAATTATAAAATAGATGAAGTTGAAGAAATTCATAGACGTAAATATTTTAATTTGGGTTTGCGAACAGTACGAGAAGAGCTTCTTAATCTCAGTAAATATAGGGTTCAACCCACATTTAAAGAAAAAAAATATTTGTGGACCGATTGTTCTTGAATTTGTAAGGTAAATGTAACTTCGCAAAGGAAACACATTTTATTCATGCAACCATTTCGCTTTTTGCTTTGGTTTTCGAAAAAAGTTTTTTTTTCAATTTTTCATATTATTTTATAAATTTCAAAAGACGAGATGTGTATGAGCTATTAAAAAAATTGAGACAGTTTTAGAATCCTTTTTTGATGACTAACTAATATTAAAAGAAACAGTTAAATTTTCGGTTTTGAACTGTGATAAAAAATATACGATAGTGAAAATTGAAAAAGTTCTCTATATATTTGTTAGAAATGTTCCAAGGATTTTAAAACTGTCTTTGGTTTTCTTGTAGCGTGAAACTCATTGACTTCTGTCATTCTCAGGTGGATAATGCACATTTTACATTAGAGCTAAAAACGTGTATATATTCCATATTACGTATTTGCCCTAAAACGTAAATACGTAATTAATACCCAAACACGTAAAAAAACCCCTTGCCCCGTTTGGGTCCTGCATTGGATGGGTTGAAGTGCCTCTAGCCCTCAAGAAAATTAGGACATAAAAGTACACTGCCTAACATTCCTTTTGCAATACAAAAAAAATAATGATTTTTTTCGCCCCTTATCTCTTTGTAATAGTAGTTATTCCCATGAATTAAATAGTTAGATTCATAGTTATTCCTTTGGACCCCTCCTGAGGGAGGAGAGGGGTTAGTGCTCGTGCCCTCACAAAAGTATGGGACATGAAAGCCCACCTAAAGACTTTTTCAGCAATAAGAGGAGAATTGATAATTTTCCCCAAATTAGATGGTGAAAATACTTAATATTCAATTACTCAAGAAAGAAATTATCAATAAATGAAGTAAAGAAAATCAATTTAATTTTTCCTCTCTTTTGAAAAACTATTCACAGATTTGAAAAATAATGACAATTTAAGGTGTTTCATTGAATTACTTCAATGAAACATCTTTCTAACAGTACATTTAATTCTTTCAACCCCCATCGTGTCAATCCGGATAAGGAACTTGTTAGCTCACTCAAAATTTGAACCAAGATGAGGATATCGTTATTTTGAAACCCGATAAGGGATACGGTGTAATTATTTCGAACAAAGAAAATTTCGGAAACAACCAAATTCGAAATTATAAATGAAGACTGGTTCAGAGTTATTTTAAGACACAAAGATAAAATTAACCGATTTTTGGCAAATCTTCTGAAATAAAGGCACATCAGTCAAACTGTGCACAATCATCTGAGAGGGAGTAAGGTGAAATAAATGACAATATTTGATATTGATTCAGGTCTTCAATTTATTGTAATTGTAAAGTAAATGAGAACATAATAATTATTGGCAGGGCGGAGTTCCATGTTGACGTAAATTAAAAGTAAGGTATATAAAACTATATTTCATTCTTCTGCAATAAATTTTAAAACTAGAATGGACATTCGTTTATTGCATACTTTCGATACCTCTTCAATTGATTTTGACCTTTTCGTGACTGATCTACAACTCAATCACTCCCAAAATCAAATCAAATGGGTCTTGCAGAATAACCAATCGTCCCATCTACATTCAGGCTATTTGATTAAATACTTTTTAAGTTATGCGGAAAACAAGATATTATGTATAGAAATACAAATTTACAAATAGAAATATAACCTTCCATAATTTTGCAAAGATAATAAATAAATATTGCCAATCAAAACAGAACTTTCCGTAATTTTGCGAAGGGGATAAGATTAAAATAAAAATATTTTCTGCTTTATTCAGGTGACTTTCTTTCTTTCACTGTAAATAACATCACAATATTAAAAATGATATCAGATTGTAAGTTGGTAGGCATTTTTATCTATTGAATTTTATATCGCTATTTATTTACATAAATATGAATATTCTTATAACAAGTTAGATGCGTATATCTTGTCATCACTCTCAATGATAGGTGTGGGAGGAGCTAGCTCCAATAAACACGTGTAACACCTGTAATGTCAACCGGAACAGATGATACGTTAAAATAGAACACCTCTTCATGGCTTAGCTCATTGTTCACACGGCTCCAGCGGTGATAGTTCAGACCACTCTCAGTTTTTATTTTTCTAAGGTAGAAATGGTGTTTTAGACTGTGGTGTTAAAACCAACTTATATTTGTGATATTGTAGTGATGGTGTAATTTTAATATTTCATCTGTTGAATTATGGAATTAAGTATTAAACTTAATTAGGGCTTATACTAACATAGATTAATGTACTGAAAAGCATAAAATTCTCGATTTAAGTTGAACAGGATAGACATCTTTTAGAACAGATATTTTTAAAATTAATACATTGAGCGGATGATCAAAAGTTTTTCTTCTAATAACAAAAAGAATTACAATCTGAGTTCTGTTATAAAAATTTTTTAACTGAGTTTCACTTGTTTGTTTGTTCATATCTCCATTCTATGTTTCAAGATACTTTGTGTCAATTTCAGGTTGATGTAAAACATTTATTTGGTGATTATGACTAACTATATTCATATCTTCATCTGGCTAACCCTGGTAAGTGTTCAATTTTTATTTCAGTTAGAAAGTTTTTTTTAATTGTTTTAGAAATTTTTTCTAAATAATATTATGGGGTTCCAATATTTCGTTTGGTAGCTACAGTATGTAATTTATTCATACAGTATTTTTTGGAATTAATTATAATTATTTTTTTTACTATAATTCTTTATCATTTACTAATTATGGATTTTTTTTTCAGTGTAAATGGGATTTATTATTTTACCTTTTTTAATCTTTGTTGAAAGTTGAAATCGTCTGATTAGGATTTACGTGATAAATCACTTTTATTAGAATATGTAATATAAATTTTTCATTTATTAATTGATGTTAAATATTACCTGAGATTGATACAGCTAAATTATGAGAGAATAAGTAACCTTGATAATATTGATACAAGAAACAAAATTAATTGAAATTTCTCCTTTGTAAAATTGTACCAGTTGTTCGAACCAAATTTTTTATACTAAAATTGAGTCTCACGAACTTCATTCCATTTTTTTCAGATGGGCCTAACCATTGGGGAATTACTGGATGGACAGACCACAAGTATGGTAAGTGTCAATTAATTTAATGAATGTAATATTTACATAAATTATGTATTGGATGATCGATCATTCATCTGACAAAATGATCGCAGAAAACCTCTTCTTATAACTGTGCTGGCACGTACTGCAAACTCGTTGCTGCTACAGGCGTCACGGCGTGATATATAATTCTAATGATTCTATCTAGCTTAACCTATCTATTGTATTAGTGTTATATATTCAGACTTCAGTATAAATTGATTAATATATTTTATTTACATTACATTCTAGCGAAAATATATAACCTACAACAAAATATTATTTCGAGTTGTTGTAAATTAAAGGCTAGAAATTCAGAATACTCTTTACTTCCAATATTCTAACAATGCCTCTCCAGTCTCCATTCAGCTAATGGTAGATATAATTTAAACATCTCTGGGTTCTTTATTTTTTAATATGATACATTTTAATTAAAATTGTTTTCAGGTAAGGATAATTACTGAAGATGATCCCTGTGACGATTGCCCTGTTATCACTACAACTCTCTACAGCCTTGAACCAAAAGACTCGTCTGCTAAGTTCATCAAGTACCTAGCTACTCCAGAGCAACTCTTATCCGAATCGATAAACTGGACAACTCAAAACGGAGAGTTTGAAATCGACACTTGTGCTGAAAAAGCTGCAGAAGTTGGTAAATTCCTATTTAAGCTGTAAAGTATTGAATTACATAATTCAGTTTTGGTTTAACAACCAGTGTATTTTTTTCTATCTGCACAGATGCCAAAATGATGTACTTCTCCAAAGGAGTTTGCAAGACAACAAATGATGTCTACTCAAAGAAACCAACCCCTTGTCCACCAACTGGATCCCAAATGGTCTACATTCTAAAGGGAGGTGAGTTTGGCTGGTAACATTTCTGTAGGGTCGGACGGGGTATCACTGCGCACAATCCCACAAACTCTGTATTTACTCGAAAAATAAATGTACTAGAGAAACTTTTTTTCTCGTGATGAAATGGTCATAAATGAGGATGATTCTCAACCAGTTTCGAAATAATACCTAAATAAATAAAATACTTATTGCCAATTTTTTGTGCGTAACTTTTAGTGAGTGTATCGGGGTATCACTGCGCACATGAAGGGATATTACTGCGCATTGCATAAATATAGCACTCATCTCCCCCATCGAAATACCTTCTGTTCTCATTTTAATGCCCCTCCTCCCCCCTATCTAAACCTCTTCTTTCCCCATCTAAATATCCATCTCAATCCCCCTCTCTTCCCATCTGAATCCCCCTCTCTCCTACCATTTTAATCACACTCTCTCCTCATGGAAATCTCCATCTCTTTCCATCTAAATCCTCCTCTTCCCCATCTATTTCCCCGTCTCGCACATCTAAATCCTCCTCCCCCTCATCTAAACGTCTATGTTTCCCTCTCAACATGCCCTCTCCCCAATCTACTCGTCCCTTGCTTTTTAAACACATATTTAATGAATCTTCAACAAATTTAACACTTAAATTTTATGGAACTAGTTAACTACTTATATCAAGGATATAATACTATCGTACTTTTATTTTTAATCAATATTTAATTCAAAAACCTCTCACTCCCCCCCCCCCTAAATACCCCCTCTCCCTATTTTGATACCCCCACATCAAGTTGAATAGCTACTGCGATCGTAAGTTTATTGTTAATCAAATTTATAATTAAATAACTCCTTATTTAATATTTATGCCTTTATTAAGAGCTAAAAACTCATAATTTTTATATTTATTTACATACAAATATGGTTATATTTGTAACCCTCTACCTCTGAATTATCTGGGGTATCACTGCGCATGGTTGTGGCAGGAAAACCGTAAAAACTGAGAAGTGGAAAATTTGACATAATGTAACTGTTAATGTTTGTGCTAACATGTTAAAACAATATGAATCTATAAATCTTGGTAAAAGAGTTATTGGAGAGTTTGCGGGATTTAAAAATCACCAGCGCAAACTTTTTTCAGATCGTTCTGAGAGCACTACAAATATCGCGACTCAGCTCTAGAAATACTGATAGGATAATAGTGCTTCATGATGTTAATGGGAGAAAAAAAGATGGTTGAAATGATGGTGCAATCAGATTTAGGCTTAAACAAGTGGTTTTTAAATTAAAAGGGGTGCAGTGTGATACTCCATAAAAAGGGTATGCGCAGTGATACGCCGTCCGACCTATTCGTTTTTATCTTCTCTAGTCATTTAATAATTCTCCAGTTATCTAAATTCACTTCAATACGTGATTCAAACTTACCTAAATGTTACATATTGGTGCGTTCCCGTGTTGAAAAACTCGAAGAACGTTCCTTCAAAGGTACGATGGTGAGCGTCTTCGTGCAACCACTACAATTCGTACAATTCCGTGGTTTAGGAGTTAAAATCATTAAATTAAATAATTAGTTTTATTAAAAATCACTAATTTGGTTTGATTGGTTCAATTGATTTTTAATTAATCTCTAAAAATGAAACATTCTGTCAATTATCAATTTACTAACAAGTACAGGTATTTCTTTTGCCTTTTTTTTCGTTTGTTTGTTTACGTGTGACGTCACGAAGGACAGTTTAACATGCAATCTACGTGTCGTCGATTTCCATGAACGTTGTTCAAGTTCTTCGGCACGGGAACGGTTTCTTCTCGTAGAAGTGAGGGTCTTTCTTCGAGTTACTCAGCAGAGAACGCACCATCAGAATTGTATATTCTTTATCAAAATTATTTATTTCAAATTGTTATTTTATGTATTTAATTATATTTTCCTATTGTTCAAGACTGATTGGTATCAATTATTTTTTATAATTGAATTTAGTAATTAGTAAATGGTATAGCTTTGCTATTTGGCTTCTTTTATTATAAAGATATGAATTTTCCACAATGTCTCACGATATTAAAATTGGGATCTGTGTAAATTTGGTATAATTTTACTCAATAAATATTAGCATTATCATTAATTGTATTCCACCTAAGCAAATTCTTCATTTTTTTAATTTAAACTGATAAATGCTAATTAGCTTTAAATACAAATATATAATTGAGTCCAGTTCTCTTGGCAAAAGTATTTAACTCCATTCATAATAATTCAAAATTTATAAAGAACCTATCGAATTCTCATTCACAACTAATAAATATTTGTAAGCAATATTCATTTTGTATTTCAATCTTTAAATTTAATAATGTTAATAATTATTGCTAAGTTTCTTTTAATTTTGATAAGTTAATATTATGCAAAAATGACTTTGCTTAATGTTATTGACATTTTTTTTAAATCATGTTTATTTTAGCACAAGATGGAATAACCACTCCAGCACCAACCCCAGAACCAACTACCACTCCAGAACCACCTACTCCAGATACAACTACCACTCCAGAACCACCTACTCCAGATACAACTACCACTCCAGAACCACCTACTCCAGATACAACTACCACTCCAGAACCACCTACTCCAGATACAACTACCACTCCAGAACCACCTACTCCAGATACAACTACCACTCCAGAACCACCTACTCCAGATACAACTACCACTCCAGAACCAGAACCAAATTGTGAAGGATACTCCGAAGGAAGTACCATGTGTAATGAACCAAAAGACTGCAGTTTGGTTCAGGGCGGAGCCTGTGGTCCTTTAGACGAAGCAACAAAGGAAATGATTCTAGGAATGCATAACACCTACAGACAGAAAGTAAGTAATCAGTTATTAGCATATTGGGAAAACTTTGCTGATGTATCTTATAATATAGTAGTAGCGTTCTAACATAAAGATTGTGTGAAACTATATTTAACTACTATACAATTTTGTATCAACTTTCTTTACAAACTTCAAATAGTTCTTATTTTGATCATTTTGCTACGCGGATTTTGATATTTATTCATTTGGTAACTTGCTTTTGTAGAAACAAGCATAATTATACTATATAATTTCTTTGGAGATGTACTCGGGCATATCAATCTGCCTCTGATGCCTAAGAGGATGATGAAAATTTCGTCGTTTCACTTTATTTTCTTATTTGCTTCTAATTAAATAATGACATTAGTTTCTCAGAAGCAGTTCTGTTTAAACAAATATTGAAGTTCATGAAATCTTGTGAAAATATATCACTGATTGATTACGTTGTGACCGTCACAGCCTACTTAGAGGTTAGAAAATATTCGAAATGTCACATAATAATATTTTGTAAGGACAACTGACAAGCGGACAACTGAGATGCGGACAACTGACATGCGGAAAACTGCCATGTGGACAACTGACATGCGGAAAACTGTCATGCGGACAACTGACATGCGGACAACTGACATGCGGATAACTGACATGCGGACAACTAACATGCGGACAACTGACATGCGGTCAACTGACATGCGGACAACTGATATGCGGACAACTGACATGCGGACAACTGACATGCGGGCAACTGACATGCGGACAACTGCCATGCGGGCAACTGACATGCAGACAACTGCCATGCGGACAACTGACATGCGGGCAACTGACATGCGGGCAACTGCCATGCGGACAACTGACCAGCAGACAACTGACATGCGGACAACTGACCAGCAGACAACTGACATGCGGACAACTGACATGCGGAAAATGGTCATGTGGACAACTGACATTCGGAAAACTGTCATGCGGGCAACTGACATGCGAACAACTGACATGTGGACAACTGACATGTGGACAACTGACATGCGGACAACTGACATGTAGACAACTTACATGCGGACAACTGACATGCGGACAACTGACATGCGGACAACTGACATGCAGAAAACTGCCATGCGGGCAACTGACATGCAGACAACTGCCATGCGGACAACTGACATGCGGGCAACTGACATGCGGACAACTGACATGCGGGCAACTGCCATGCGGACAACTGACCAGCAGACAACTGACGTGCGGACAACTGGCATGCGGGCAACTGACCAGCAGACAAGTGCAATGCTATATATTATAATTTTGTATTGGGCGAATTTTAATTTGCATTGTAGCTTAACCTTTCATGGAATGAATTATTTATTATTTAAACTTAAAAATTTAGTATAATAACGGTAATCGTATAGTCCGAAATTGCTCAAGAAGAAACATATAAATGAAAATTAATGGTAGGTTCAGAATTAAAATGTATGTACTATTCTTTTTATTCTTGAATGTTTGAAAGGAAGTTTTCCACCGATAGATTTTAACCGTTTTTTCAGTCATTTGATTACTTAAGAGGTTAAATAGGTTAAATGTGAAAGTAAACAAATTAAACAGAAAATTAAAAAAATTTCCTTGAAATTTTAATTCTGAATTTACCGATGATTTTAATTTATGTGCTCCTTCTTGCACAATTTAGGACTAGACGATTGTTAGGTTAAAATTGCTAGATTAAAATAATATTTTACTCCACATTAAATTTATCCATGAAAGGTTAATAAGGTTACAATGAGCATTAAAATTCACTAAATGCAAAATTATAATATAGAGTATGGCAATTGTCCCCATGGCAGTTGTCGGTATTGCAGTTGTCCACATAACAGTTGCCCATATCGCAGTTGTCCAATGTCCGCACGGCAGTTGACCTCTTGCCAATGATATAGGTCTAAATTGACCATCCATCATTCTTTCACTCCGGATTTACTTCAGGAAACAATATATTGAGAGCGAATTTGACCATTTTCTGGTTATCTATCTCTTTTTAAGAACAAGCCTCTGAATAAACTAAATCACTTGGGTTTTGGAAATAAGAACTATAATCATATCAAAATTTTTAATCATTTCCATCGTCTGACTCCCCTTCTATAAAAAATTCCCCCAATAAGATAATGACTTTTCACAAATATTTTTACCAATATTGTTTTGACTAATGACATGATATACTCCTTAAACTTCTTCAATGTCATAGTTTCAATATATTTTCAATATTCGTGATATTCTGATCTGATCTACGTTGAATTCCTTAAATGATTTCATATTGATGATCTTATGGTTTTCAGGTTGCCGCTGGTTTGGAGTTAAGAGGTGATCCTGGTCCTCAACAAGCTGGAACCAACATGTATGAAATGGTTTGGGATGATGAACTGGCTAGATTTGCTACGGTAAGAGTTAGAGACTCTAAGTGTTCATTCATCTAGATACAATATCAGATAATTTTTGGTTCATTCTTTTACATGCGTTGAACAGGATTCTATTATAAAAATATACAATTGTGTTTTTGAATTAAAATTTCAAACTAATCACATCTTATGCAGAATAGTTCAAGGATTACTCATGGCTGTTTCTATTTCAGAGATGGGCTGAGAATATCATTATAGATCCACACGATTGTTTCGCTCCTTGTCGCAATACATCCACATTTCCTCAAACAGGACAGAACGTTTTTCGAACAATAGTCAATGGACCCATTACAACTGTAAGTGAAGCTCATGGGACAATTGATAAAACTCAATAAATTATATTTTTGTGTGGATTCGTTGATGCAACATTTTTGTGAATCTGAAGTTTTATACCTAAATTGAAAAAGGAACATTTAATAATTTGTAAAGATTAGCTTCATGTATGATTTTCGTGAAACAAAATGAAATCTGCTTGAGATAAACAACTAAAATATCATCTCGTAATAATATCTCTAAAGTAATATAGTAAACTGATGAATATGTGCTCCCTTAACTACAATTATAGGTTAACTGGGCCCAAGTGATGGCAGGTTGGTACGATGAAGTAGCTGATGTGAAAGAAGACGATTTCTCAACCCCATCAGGAAGGCAAATCACCCATTACACTCAGGTAAGGAAGGTGACATGATCACATTGTAACCATATTCATTTTATTCACTTCTTTTTTTGAAAGACAATACACAAAATAATACACATACTTTATATTCATCAGTTGGTCTGGGCCACAACTTACGCCGTTGGATGCGGAGTATACAACTCTAACGATGACTTCTGTCTCTCCATGAATCTTCCAACTGAGTACTGTCAAAAGTACGTCTGCAACTACGGACCAACTGGCAACTTCAGAAACACAGATCCGTACAGCACTACTACAACCTGTCTCAATAGATCCACAATGTACCCCAACTTGTGCGTAAGGTAATGGAATAATGATAGCATACATTATTGTTTTTTTGCGACAAATTTTTTTGAAGGAAAGTGACCCTCAGGTCTAGTTTCTCAGAAAAATTCTGAACGTAGATCATCAATGATTATGAAATTCCATTTGAAATCTGACACTATTACATTTTCTCACTAAAATCAAACAGGGTATTTCATTGAAATTTTACAGGGTAAATGTTCTTCCCGCATCAAATGATGTGTGGTATAATTATTGTGGGTACTATTAATTTGTGTTTAACATAACTAGATATAATTAACAGTTATAAATTTAATTTAAAATTCTTAGTATTCGAAAAAATCACTCTCTACATATTTCTAATCATTATTTGAGGTTAACATATTTTGAGTTTCTTATAATTTATTATAATTACTCCTATTACCTACGCATAGGGTTTCAATGCTAAATTAATAATTTATATGGTAGCTATTATAAGTAAGGAATTGATTTTTTTCAATATTGATAGACAAGACATTTTCATATTTCAAATGATATTTAATTGATTAATTGATTTAATATTTGAAGAATATAGCATTGATAGTCGAAAATCTCTTGATTATCGTCAGTATTATGTCCTGTTAATTTTTTTTCTTAATATTCAAGTGACATTTTTTTTTATCATTTCATTTATATTATATAGTCTCATTATTTTGAGTGAAATTTTGGTTTTGAATTGAAGATATAATAAAATCCCTATCTGGATCGCTATTAAATGTTGTTTTATTTATCATAAGAATACTTATCAGAATTAATAATACCCAGTTAGAAGAAAAGATTCGAATTGTTTCAGAGTGAATTCGACAATGAGTTCAGTATACTTTTGAGAGAATTATATATATTTTCAGATAATGTTAACAAAGATATTCAGTTGTTCACGTTTCCTTTGAATAAACCATAATGTTTTATGTTCAACTTAATACAAGATTGATTAACTTTAATTTTATGTTAAATTACCATGTTTAAAATTCCTCCCGCCCCGCCGGAAAGTTCCACTTGGAAGATTACATCATGGAAGATTCCACCAGCGTTAGAATCTCAACCAGTTGGAAATTCCACCATTGAAGATTCCACCATTTTGAAAATAAAAACAGTATATAGTGTTGAAGTTACTCACATATTTTATTACAGATTAAGTTGAATAATGTAATAGTTGTATACTGTAGGAGTTTACGTGACGCATGATTGTATCAACATTTAATTTCAGTAAGGTTTTAATATTTTATTTATTTAGTTTCAGATTTCACTATGATAGTTTTAAAGAAAAAATGGGTATATTTAAAATTTTGGGCTATAGATTTGCAAAATATAATTAATGCAATGAAATAACAATTACTAAATTTGAATTTCAACACACATGTAAACATGTCGTTAATTTAAGGGATCCAAATAGTGGACCAATGTGTCAGCAGAATTTTTTCGTTGAATTTACACTATTTGAACTATATTTTGTAAATTAAAAAACATACGGAGCTTGGTACGAAATAGAAATCGTCATAACTGTAACAAGAACTACCGTATTTTCGTGTGGTTTTCTTTGTGTAATGCAGAATTTTGTCAGCTATAACTACATTGTTAGTTTGTTTTCCTATTATGAATAGGAAAACGAACGAACTATGTGTTTATGATGATAAAAATCTGCATTAGCCACAAGAAAACTTCACACAGATATGATGATTCTTGATTAAGTTGTGGCTATTTTAACTTCGTACCCGCTTTTTTTACTCATACTGTATAGTGCTATACATTTAGTTGAAATCTACCTGGAAATTGTCAGAATCTACTGAATGTTGTACTAAAATTCTTCGTTCAAGATTTGAACGATTATTTTTGACAAAGGCATCCTCCAGAGATGTACGGTTGGTTGCCGGAAAGCTCATCTCATAGTACCACAAGGGAACATTAGTCATCATTGTACAGATATAAAAAAGTGAAGTGGGTCACTGAAAAGGGGATGATGGGTCACTTCGTGACTCGCGGGTCAGTGGTTCGCCACCCCTGTCATATAGGCTATAGAATATAACTAAATTTTAATTCACGGTTGGAGCAAATTATTTATTAAATGATGAAAGTAAGATAAATTTATTTACTCTTCTGAAAAATCTTTTCATATTGTGAGGAAGTTATAAAAATTAAATTTGAAGTTTTTAATTTACCCGAGATTTCAATTTCACGATAGTTATTGTTGTCAAAACTTACTACTATTTTAAACATTTAAGATTTTGATTACAGGATTGTATTGTCAGGATTTTCACCTGTACAGTGTACATAGGTGATCTTGGATTAGTAAAAACACAATTATCAGTATTTTTATTTGAACATCGACTTATAAAAGTAAGAACTCTGTACAGACATCATTCACGTTATCAATTAAATGCGGAAATCTAACGGTTTGACCATAGTAATTTACACATACATCTTGAGAAAATAAATTAATTGAATGTTCTATATTTTAAGAAAAAGCAGCTAAAGCAAAACATGAAAGATTTACTCAATAACAAATGTTCACTAAATTCAAAATATTGTGTATTCGTTTCATTTATTCTAATATCACTAATCATAAATATTTACAATTCAGTCTTTATTTTTAAATGATTTATTTCAATATATTCACAGTTTAAAAGAAAATAATGATAGTGAATGATATGTGAAAACTATTAACATAATTACCGCCTTGACTGTATCATTGGAGCTTTCAATATAAAATTTCGAAGATAGGAACTTTTCAATTTTATTGTAGTTTCCCTCGCATCTACATGTAATTAGTAGATAAATCGTTGCTAAATTAATTAGGAAAAAAGAAAAAATTGAGTTACTCAAAATCAAAATGAAAAGAGAATTTACAATTTTTTCATTTATATATTGTGAATAACAAATATAAGTTACTTCCCTTAATGCAACGTTATTTCGTCCAACAAAACTATTTAATGAGAGTTGAATTAATTATTCATTATATATCCAACACTTCAATGAGAACAGTTTTGTTAATAGCACTAATTTTAAATTGTATAGAGCTATCGGAATTTTGGTCTAAGGATACTACAATCTGAAGAAATAATTTACAGAGAACTTTATACATAAATACAAAACAAACCTAGGTAAAATTTATTACTTTGGACGCTTCAATGACTAGTAAAATATTTGATCGTAATGCATTTTGTTTCGAATCAAACAATCAGCATACAGATTAATAATAATAAGAATATTACGATTAGGACGTATATGCATATAGTCTAAGTCTATAAACTTGTATAGGTAATATTCTAAACAATTCATTTCATGCTATTATAATACTATACACAAATTTTAAGTTACTGATAACAATATTCTGCATAATGGCGTATGATGCATTTTTTTCATACACCTTCATGGCGTATCGTTTTTCACAAATTGTGTTTTTCACAATACGTTCAGTATCATTATTGGATGCCTACAAAGCAGTTCTCTCATTATAGATGACTCTCCCGTCAGAGTCCCTAACACTGTGGTCTTCTTTGCTGAAGGTGCTGAGCTGTGTCTTCTGCTTGGTACAGTTATTGTGGTTAGAGGTGAGGTTCATGGCGATTATTTGGGCCACGTCATTGTCCATGCGGTTCAAAAGCTTTCGGGAACTATGGAAGTCCTGGAATGTGAAGGAAGGTTGTTAGCGAAATAGGATATTTTGACACCAAAGTTATGGAATGTGAAAAAAGATATTTGAAATAAGTTTATACATCCATTCTAGAAGTGTCTGAGGAAGTTGTTTAGGAAGAAGAGTTAATCATATTGCCATGGAAGAATTTTAAATTAATTTTTCAGGATTATCAGAAAAAGGCTCAAGGATGATCATGTAAATCAAAAACTTATCCTATGTATGATATAATCTATATAGCTTGTAGATGAGAAAATATATTCAATATTAAGAAATTTCCAAAACATAGATTTCGTTTCATTTGTTTCCTGAATAACTCTACTTTAATTAAACGTTCTTATTTTTTTAATTTGCACTTATGTCTATAATGGCGTAACTGTGCACCAAGTAGCAATCAAATGCAGAAAATCATTAACGAACTGATAAATTAAGTCATCTAATCATTGTAGTGTAATGTCTCCAAGTCTTGCAGCGTGTGCATCTCAGTGTCTTTTGTTGAAATTTGTCAAAATTGGCAGCCCTAATTCTGGTTGACATATTAGCACTATTTCTTTCTGCATGTACAAGAGACGCAATTCATTTGTGATTAGATAATAATTACCTTGATTGAAGAATTCTGAGACCCTTGATCAGTTTCGTAAGATCTTGACTTATCACCTCTTTTCTTGAAGGATGGCAGAGTGGCAGTATATAAAGCGTAATTATTGTGAAATTCATCTGAAAAAGAGACATTGCATTAAAATACCTACAAATTAGAAGTATGCAGACAAATCAATAAATATAATATAAATATGTATAATATTTAGTAGTGACTTCTGGATATGTCATTATTTATCAGGTCTTGTAGTTAAGGGTGACTACCAAATTCAGTAGAAAGTTAATTGGGCTGTAAAGTGAACTGAAATTATTTTGTAAACAGACATAGGGAAACCACATAATCTACGCAGATGTGCTCTAGTTCACTTGTTAGGAAGGTTCTCAAGAGTTAGAAATACCAACTCAGTAGGATTTAATGGCATTTGAAATTGGTTTTGGTTTTAAGTTTCCGGACTACGAAATAGTATTTTGGTTCCTGTGGTTCGGCGATTGATTGAACTCGTCAAGGGTAATGGGTTCGCATACATATTTGAGAGTATATTTAGTTTCAAGATGTTAAGTTGGTATAAGGACCGCCTTTTAGGGCGAAATACAGAAAGTCCATTGGTCAGTTGATGGGGTTAAGATTATAACTCTATTTTGAGTTGACCAATTGAGAGTCAGAACTATATCTTGTGGGCTGGATTTGGAACTTAGAGGGTCGTAGGAGATTAAGAGAAAAGTAGTTCAGAGAGGGATTCACCAGAGATCGGACTTGATAGTTCCGATAGGCAAGCTTAGGCCTGTAGCCAGTCGTCATATAGTTGGGAGATATTTAACAAGTGTTTGAATAGTCTCTGGTTCTAAGAAGAAGATTTCCTAAGTGTTGAGACTGGAAGCTGGACCCCTTGCTACCCAAACCCCTCAAATGTGTCGTGTAAAGTATATTGAGTTAAGCCTTCCCTACTTATTATTATTGTAATCATATTTAGGTTATTGATTTTAATTGTAGTATTTCATATTTAAGTGCATTACAAATAACCATCTTCTATAAGGTTTATTCATTTGTTCTTGAAGGTTAATTCCATCATCCAGTTGTATTTTTATGTGCTTACTTAGTTCAATATAATATTAAGTCTATTATGCGTTTCATTATCCTTGTAATTAAGAAATTAATTGCAACTTATTGAATTATAATCTTATTTTCGAATAAGACGAACTCATGTTTTTAAATGGCCGTTCGGCAGTAATTAATAACCACGCTACCAAAATAAGTGGAAGAATTTGATTGTTGAAAATACTTAAAGCAATTAGGTGAAAGGAAAAGTAATGAAAATGAATTAATAATGAGATGATTAATTGAGCCAACATAAAGTATATACCCCTGAATATACAATGCGATTAAGTTCTCTTATCGTTAAAGTTATAAGTACCAAAGCAATTTTATTCATATTAGATTATTTGACTGACAATATTAGATATACTTACTCGTATCTAAAGTATTGTCAATTTCTTCAGCACTGGCGTCTCTCAAGGTTGCATTTCTCCCTCTTTTGTTTCGTATGTTTGAAGAGCTTCTTTCGATTGTGTAGAACTTGGAAGAGTTGAAGTCTGGTGGTAACACGGTCAGTTTTGCAAACTCTGCTTCGTCCAAGGAATCGTTGATTACAATGGCTCCTTTTTTCCTTTCAAGAGATGGCGAGACATCTAGCGGAATATGTTCAAGATAGCCTGAACTCACGCCACTATCATTGGCATCTGATTCCATGGAACCTGAGAAAATTGGTAATATTTAGTGAAAGGAAACTGAAAATTCGGACATGCAGATAGGGTTTTAACTTCAGTGTTTCTTAAATGATGAGATTAATAAATAGTTTAATTTATATTTATTTGAAAACAATGTATTTTTCAAATGTTACTCAAATATACAGGTTTTGTGCTTAAGATATAATGCTGAATAATGATTTAGTTTATGGGCACATTAATTTTAAAAATTAATGATAGAATCAATAACTTTTTCAAAGATATTATGAATCACTATACGAGTTTAAGTTAAATTTACCAACCGTTTTTTTTTTCCTTTTTTATAATTTAATTAAAAGTATATAAAAATATGTTATTTTATAAGGGGTAAAATTATATATAACTGACCACGATGTGAAGCAGTGTCCAGTGGATCAATTCCACCCGAATTAGACAAGTATCCGCCATCTGCATTCACCAGAGATTTGGTGAAGTCGAAACCGAAGTCGGTATCGAACGGAGAGGTTACGAACGATTCTTCGTTGGCTATCAGATGGGCCTGAAATTATTTAACAATATTTTTTTTAATTGTGTACAAATTGTGTAAAGTTTATCCTCAAATAAACATAGCAACTGCGTGTATTAATATTCAATATAAAAATGCAACTAACATTTATAATCATAAATCTATTTATTTAGAAAAGAAAAACAGTACAGTGTGATTATTTACCTGATGACAATCAGTTGCTATAAAATTTTCCGAAACACTTTTGTCGAAAACATTTAGTGAATTCATGCTTATTGAAGGTTGATGTTGTATGGAAGGATGACCTGGAAGTTGAAAATTAATGTATTTTTTAGTGATTAGAAGTTAATTGTACAATAGTAAATTATACCTATGTCTTCTAATTTGACTATAAAAACAGAAATAAATTTCATCTCACAATCAAAACTCGCCTTTAGATATTTAATAATCGAAAAAACTCCTTATTTTTTTACTAAATTTGTAGTTCAAGATTGGAAAATTCTTACATACCTTCAAATGAATATTAGTTTTGGAAGTTTTCAAATTCGAAAATGTTTTAATATTCTGAATATAAGATATTAATGTTACGTACCTTTCCTCTTTCTCCGTTTGAAAAGTACGATAACCAATGAAAGTACGATAAGAGTAGTTACGAAGCAGGACAGGACAACTGTTATCGCTGTGGTTGTCGTGACCTGTCCTACGAGCGGTAACCACGCCGCAGTCGTACCGTCCTTCCCATTATTCTGAAAATAAAAATCTATATTATATCTATTTATTTATTATAAATATCATCATCGCGTTAATAAATTGTATACTTGAATTAAACAATTTAACTTTTCAATTAAAACTTTTTCAATTAAAAGTAAGAGCTGCTAAGACCTTCGATACGGTCATCTAGCTAACCGCAGAACCTTAGTTGAATCGGATTTTGTATTTTGGTTCGTAAATTTGTTGTAAACGTTTAAAAGTAAAAAGATTCTAAATAATAAGTGTAATTGTTATAAACATTCATGGTGTAATTGTTATAAATGTTCACCTAAAGATAACTGGCTAGATCTGGTCATTCTTATATATGTAAGAAATGTTCATTTGAAAGAATAAGATTTAATTCTCTATGAAGTCTGGGGTTCTATTTCTATTTTCTATTTAACTTCAATTTTTATTCTAATTAGTAAAATTAAATTCCTTTTGATTTTTTCAATTAGAGAATCAATTTGAAATGATAATGTGACATAATATTTAACACCCCTATGTATATTGTACAACGACGTATAGTCTCTTGATACACTGTTACGAATATCAATAAATAAGATACTAATAATCCTAAAATTAAAAGTTTGACGGCTAGGATTCATATATAAATGGGAAATTGAGACTCCACTGGCGATTATATTTTAATAATCAATATTTAGAGCAGGTTTCTTAGCTCGTTTTCAAGTTATTCCTTGATTGAGGAATATTAAGGAATAACTTGAAAACGAGCTAAGAAACCTGCTTGAAATATTGTTTATTAAAATATAATCACCAGTGAAGTCTCAATTTCCCATTTAAATGAGATACTGTAGTAAGTCATCTAATAACGATCTCCTGTACTATTTCTATCTTGTTTATTTCAATGTGTCACATCAACATTTCACACCCTCTTCTCCCCTCGTCGTTATAAATTCAGCGTATAATCTCCTCATTAAAATCCCTCCCAAAATCTACAACCACTTCATCTTTACCATTAAATCGATTTCCAGAAAACTAATGGATTCTAGTCCTATTAATCATGGTGAGAATGGAATTCTGAATTCCAATTAAATAACATGATAGAAAATAATTTAGAATTCAAATGGGATTAAGAGAAAATCGTATATTAATCCAAAATAATCGCCTCTTCAATTTACTATTAATCTAATAAAATGCTATCAGATTCACTAGTACTTTTATTTTTTAAAACCAAAATTAACTTGAGGAAAATTAGGAAAATGCAAAGCGTAAACGATAAGACTAATTTACATTTCTCTTCAAATTTTACGCCGACTGTTTTACGTTGATCTCTTAAAACCCCATGGGAGGAAAATCCCTTAAACCACATACAATTTACGTCACTCTTAATACAGAGTGTTATGAGCGTAAATTGATAAGCCCATTAAAGGGTTAATTTAATCCCTTGTATACCTGCAGCTTCAGAAGAATGGTGACGCTTTTTTGCTGGCTTTTAAGTTCATTAGTGGAGAGCTGTTGGATATTTCTGGAAACTTCCTCGTTGCCATCTGTCACCAGAGACAGTTTGCCTTTTTTGGGAGTGTCTTTGGGTTCCTCGTTGTCACTGATTTCTGTTGGTGAAATGAAAAATTATTAGAAAAAGAAGTTACAAAGTTAGAGGGTGAGCCTTTTGATCAAGGGAGATAAACAGGAAAACCAACTAAGCGATAGAAAAAAGTAAATAAAAGATGTTAAAGAGTAACAAGGAAGAGTTACTGGAAAAGAGTAATTTAAAGACTCTAACGAACAAAGATATTCATGTTTGTACTCAAAAGTACAAACATGACCATAGACCTGTAAGCTATTAAATTTTTTTGAAATGTATACATAAATATATTTTATAAAATATCATTTAAATATATACTGTGTATTGAGTTGACTAAATAGAAATGGGATATAATTGTAAATATTAAAAAAATGTATCAACTATATTCGTTTCTGCCTTTTTATAATATTCACAGTTCCACACTTTTTGCTCTATTCGAAAATTACTTTCGAAATCTTGAAACCTGAAATACCTTCAACCTTGTTTTTAAATAACCTCTTGATAAGTTTTGGAATTGTTACCCTAAACTCAATATCTTACAATTACCATTTATATTTATATCAAAATATATAGAGTATCAACAATAACCTTTCACACATCCAATAAGTTATAAAAAGAGTTATATTAGTCACAACAAGCTGACCACATCAATAAGGTAAGGTGCCTCACCCTCTGTAAGATGTAAAGAAACTGTGCAAACTAATAAAGTATTTCGGAGGAGAGAGTCAGAAGGGTCAAGAGGGGATGTTTACAAGGGAGAACTTTGCTAACACGGAAATGGAACTTTTTTGTACCTTTCTGAAAAATACATTTACTAATATTATCGAAAAGTATAGAAATGACCTAATTTGAAATGCATTTGTCGCTAAAATGTTATCTCACATCATATTGTAAGTACATATAAAGAATCTGTGTATTAACAATATTTTTTATAGAACGCAATATTTCTTTATATATTATTATAGCCCTCAGGGGCTCTATCCTGAAGATGTCTGTAGTGAATGGAAGAGAAGGAGGTGGCGTCCCTTGAGTCCCGAATGTAGTGATTTGGATTACGTATTGTTTTTTTTCACTTTTCCAATATTTATTATCTTTTTATCGCAACTTTTTATTTTAGAAGATAGCGGTAGGGTTATGCTCTTTAACTACGAGGTCTTAGATTTTTGTATTAGGTAGGCTCGTAGGCTTCATTTATTACCACCTCTTCATTTTTCTCTTCCATTCGTGCACAGTGCATTCAGTTATCGGTGCTTGTGTCTGTTCTTGCCACATTTCTTGATAAGTAACTGTATTCACAGAATAGCTTTTCTGCATCAATATAAGCATTGTCATTTACGGTGATAGGTTATAATTTTTCATGGAGCTCTTGTATTTAATTTTATTTCGACGTCAGTGATATGGTCTTTAGATCCAAAGCAGACGTTAAATCTTTCATGAAATTAATTCATTAATAATCACATTATTTTATAATATTCTATTTTTTTCATTTTTGGTAATTTATAATACATTTACGTGCAACATAGAAAAAATAATTCAGTAAACCTAATAGTCACATATAGAAAATTACTGCAAATTACCAAAATAATAATTTAATGAGTATATATTAGAGTCCCACTCCCAGAGGATGTACCAACTGCTCATTGTTCTTTAAAATGTACAATTGTGAGGAGCGTGTCCCTCTTGTAAAATGGCCTAATGTATACCTATATGAAGAGGGGAACAATAAGTGGATTGGATTCCCCGTACGAATAGCATTGAGAAGCGTAATGTCATGGAATTTATAATGTGTCCCTTTATATAAAGGACTCCATCCATTGCGCTTATTAGATCCTTTTAAGTGGACTCAGACTCTATTAAGCCGAGTGCTTTGAATCCATTAGCTATGGTTACCATTTGTATATAAATCTAACATGTATATTTGGTTACAAGCTAGGCATGTCATTTGTTAAATCAGCCTTAAATTGTATATTCCAGACAGCATATATATATACAGGGTGGGGCGTAAGTTTGGAAGCAAATTAAAGTGCATATTATAATCCAACGAAAAATATATTTAATAATTTACAGTTATGTATTATTACATAAGGGTTTTAAGAATTCAAAAATCATAAATTTATTCAAAATGTCCCCCCTTGTTTTTAATAACAGCCTCAAATCTCCTCCGAACTCCTCCTACTGCGGCACGCAACTGTTCTTGTGAAATTTCCTTCCAAGATCTCTGCAGCGAACGCTTTAAATCATCCACACTGCGATGGAATTTACCACAGGCCTTTGATTCAAGAATGGACCATACCGAAAAGTCCATAGGATTAACATCTGGGGAGCAGGGAGGCCACATTTCTTTGGACCAAAACCGTGGAAGATGGTCATGGCACCAGTTTTGAGTGACATTTGCAGTATGTGAAGTCCGCCGTCTTGCTGAAATGTCCATAGAGTGTCATTACCGAAGTGATCCTTAGCTGACTCCAACATTGGCGTCAAAATATTCTCAATATAACATTTAGCATTGATTTTGGCGCCTTGTTCCACAAAAATTAAAGGAGATCTCCAAGTTACTGAAACGGCGGTCCTGACCATTACTGAAGCAGGTTTCATGGTTCTGTGGACAGTTTTTTGGTTGTATGGGATGTCTTTTGCACTTTTACAAATTATTCTGTTATTCCTCCGGTTGTGAGCCATTTCCACTGTGAAATTTTTTTCGTCAGACCAAACAATTTCACCAGCCGTGCCAGACTTCAATTCTCTCAGAGGTGCTTTGCTTCTCTCCAATCTCTTTTTCTTTACAGCTTCTGACAGAGTCTGTCTCTTTTATAGGGTGACAGAAGACATCTTTAGGTCTTCTTTGACAACTCTTCTCATTGTTCTGGGACTCACATTAGCTGTTTTGGCTAACAATCGTATTGACCTTTTCGGGTTCCTCCTGATCTTCTCTCGGGCACATTTTATCAGTTGTTTGGTGCGTTGTGAGCGTGGTCTACCACTTCTTGGACGATCAGTCAAGTCTCCTCTCTCATTAAAACGCTTCACACACTTCCGAACAGTCGATCTCGCTATTGAGAGAGTCTTTGAAATGACGGAATCTGACTTCCCGGCACGGTGTAGAGCAGTAATGGCTTCTCTTTTGTCTGACATTTTTGAATTGACTAAATTTTTGTAAAAAATAACACTGCCACGTCATAATGTAGTGTCTCTACTATAGTTCAAACCCTATCACCTACTTAGGAACTTATTTTTAAGAATTATATTAATGTTTGAAAAATTGCTTCCAAACTTATGCCCCACCCTGTATATATATATAAGCTACATTTCAGTGATACCTATTTTAACATGTTATTATACATACTTATACTGGGCAACATATGTTGAAATTGGTAACAAAGTTCCCTAAAAATCCGAAAGTATGAGTTTGGAAAAGTATACAAGAATTACTTAAATATTTCGAGAAATATATTGTAATTTTTTTTTTCTGAAACTAAGATAAGTCAATTCGTAATTTTCCACTAAATTATTCCAATTTTTAACTATAGCAAGAGTATTATTATCAAAGAAGTACAGTACCAGATATTTAATCTGGATAAGATTTTTGCAAACTTTTTAAAAATAATTCCAAATTGAGAAACAAAAGTAGCATCTCTTTATACGATAATTCAAAGATGCTGATTTGAATTGTAAATTCAATTTTTTTCTGGAACAATTTTGTTTTATACATAAAATTATTATTCAATTACAAATAACTTATCTTAATTTTTCAATCAATACACATGTTTTCGCAGTATATTGATATAATTTCACCACACTCTTTTCCATTTTCGTCCCAGACAAGTTTTCTCCAAGAGTATCACGTCTCCTCGTCTGAGATAAATCAGATCTAGTGTCCATACCATGGGAATGAAATGGAGAAAATAAACCCCTCATAGCTCATTGGTGGACACGATTGTCTGACATTATAAAGCAATTAGCCAGACTCAGAAACGCCATCCGTCATTCTTTGCGTCAGATTATTGGATCCTCGGACAGACACGGAGTGAAAATATCATCAGAAAAGTAATAATGACCCTACCACCAGTCAATATTCCATGATACCTAATTAGGTGTACTGAATGCTTTTGATGATTTATATAATTGAGAATACACACTGAGCGAGAACTGTTTATGTGTTCCGCGCAATTTGCCGATTTTGCAGAATCTTGAGAATGCGCTGCACATTTTTAGGATATTGAAAATGTGCTACCATCTCGAGATTATCGCACATTTTCAAGATCCTAAAAACGCCCAGTGCATTATGGCATGTAATAGTATGTAATTTTATGGAGAGAATTTAATAATTTTTTACTTAATTTAAAAGAGGATGTATTCACATTGAAAACAAGGCAAAACAAATGAGGTTACCTCAAAACGTTTGGTAGAATGTTTTCTTTAAGTAACTAACTAAAGATTAATTACCATTGTATTACCAAGTTATTATATGTATAGCTTTAACTATCATATTTTGATGAAATGAGCTAATTAAATGCATAAATAATTGATTATCTACTTCGTCACTGTTGATCCTACAAAGCTTTGGTGTTATTTAAATATAAGCCCTTAGATGTTACTGAAATATAAACCATAGAACGTAACCAAAATCAAAACCTTTACTTTTGTGTATTTGCTATATCGATAATGACACTTTCTATAGACTGCACTTATTCTCTGTCATAACTTTTTCCTAAAGTTTAGAGTAACATATAACTATACTCTGTAATTTATAGCCCGCAATGAGTTGCTACACTTACCACTTAATGCTATTAGTGCAAAGTTTAACTTTGTACAATCAAATTGATTCAGTGGTAAGTGAGCTCAATAAAAGTAAGTAATAAAAGTAACCCCCAGAGTGACTCCAATTCTTACATCCGAGTTATTCTTTAACCGATATTACCCATTCATAAAACTATTTATATGCAGAAGAGACAACCACACTTGTGTGAGTGATAGTACGTTTGCGTGGTCAAGTGTAATTATCTCCAGAAGATCTAATGATATATCGACTTAGCAAATGAATTAACTTCAATTAGACCGTCATCAACAAAACTTATTACACACAGCTGTACATAGAAGAGGAAGAGGGAGAGAAGATAAAAGGAAGAGGGGAAATGAATGAGGGTAGATAAGAGATAAGGGGAGTGTTATTTGCTGTGTTGTTTGGTTTGTACGGTATTAGGGGAAATACCCTTAGTCAGCGTTTCATCCCTATATTTATAGTGCAATTGTCATTTACACCATCGATATTGTATAAACGTATTTCTTGTACCAAGGAAACACTTTTCTAATTAATTTTGAAAAAAGATTCCTTCTTTTATTCAGAAGATTAAAAGATCTTTCGTTTCAAAAGAAGACTACTTCTGTCAAATCTTCAAAAGTCTGAACTCATTGTATTCTATTTCTCATTATATATAGGTACTCTCCTTGATTGAAAGTTAAAGTTTCTCCTAAACTTTCTCTGTTTCTTTAAAAATTTAATAAATGTACATTACTATAGTAAAACATTACAAGATATCATAATATTGTATATCTCAAATCGATCTTAATTTCTAACATTAGTACTAGAAGTTATTTTTGTTTTATCTTCATATAATGATAGTCAACATTGCATGACTAGATTCAATTAATCATGATTATCCACTTTGATCAGCTTTGTAATCATCACAAACTGCATTCACTTCTCTATTTTATCCCTTCCGTTACGTTCTATTGTTCCATTACGTTCTACCGTGCCATTAGTTCCCTCAAGACTTAGTATTCACGTACGTTACATGTGACTCATTGGATCAAAGGACTTTTTCCCCTTCAAGTGACTCTGTCCCATAATTTGCACTCCACGGAATCTCGTTATGGATTCATCTGAAGGAATTCACGGTCAGGCGCCAAGCAGATCCATTGGCTTTCGAACGTGACGAATTGTCATGCAATTAAATTGAAATCCTAAAACTCAATATCATGAGATTTCGAAATAATGATAGGTTCATTTTCTTTAATATTTTCCTAGTTTAAAATAAAAAATAAAAAATGTTTGAGTTTAAAAAATCGTTCGCCAAATATCTAATGACATATTGCACAAATAAAAACCCATCATTTTTTTTTTGTACATTAGTCAAATAAATTGATTTCGTTTAAGTATATCTTTAAGATGGTCGTTTTCCAGTACGAAATCACGTGTGCGGATAGAATGCCTACGGTCAAAATGCCTACGGACAAAATGCCTAACGGACAAAATGCCTAACAGACAAAATGCCTAATGGACAAAATGCCTAACGGACTAAAGGCCTAAAATGCAATTAAACATACATCAAATATGGAAATAGTGGACAAAGATTTAAAATAAGTTAGATTAATAAGTGGAAACAAAGTGTTTTGTCTCAGTGAGAGTTTATTAAATCACTATCACATTGAATATGAACATTTGTAACTCAGCTTGCTTAGTGTAAGCACCCTCTTATTTCATTTCACTGTGTTAGTGATTTATCACTAAAATGTTTGTTATATTTATCAAATCACTCTAAAAAATAAATCTTCCTACATATTGCATCTTTTATAGGATATCTATAATCTTCTTAATTCTTCTATTTTCATTTCTTTAAAAGACATCTATAATCATCTTATTTGGTTTCATTTTTTTAAAAGATATCTATTTAATCATCTTATTCTATTTTGTTTTTTTTTAAATATATTTTATAGTTGCTTTTGAAATTGTAAAGCATGTTAGGTAATTAATACTAATTACATGTTTATTTAAGTTAGTTCTGACATGCAATTGGCTACTCTGGTTATAAAAAATAACCGATATTTGTTTTATTCAACTACCTTCATAGTATTAAAAGTTTCGTTGGAAAAAAATACAGTATTCTGTACGAGATTTAACCGAGACGTTGATTATATTATTTTCTTATGTTTTACATAAATTAAAAAAAATATTATTTGATGTTCAATGATAAAGTTTAATGCAATACTATGTGTTCTGTTCTTTATTTACCAATAATCATTCCATTACAGATATCACTTCAATGTTTTCTATTCGGCCCGTCTATTTAATTATGGAGGTCATTATTTTATTCACTTTGCTACATTTTTTACGTCATTATTTTACAATTTATTTTCTCTATATTCATATATTATGTACATTGGGCATTTTGTCCGTTAGGCATTTTGTCCATTAGGCATTTTGTCCGTTAGGCATTTTGTCCGTAAGGCATTTTTGTCTGTAGGCATTTTGTCCGTTAGTCATTTTGTCCGTAAGGCATTTTTATCTGTAGGCATTTTGTCCTAGTACCACGAAGTCATATACCGTCAGAATTTTTTGAGTTTTTAGATGTATGATTGTTAATAAAGCACACCTTTCTTAAATAACAACACGTGATAATTACTTATACATGTTAAATTGCAAGCTATCTACTAACAAATATTACGCCAATGAGAAGCGCTACAAAAAAATGATAGCGCATTTCGGTTGATAGTCCAATTTAGCAATGACAATAAAGTTGGAGAGAAAGTTTCCCAGCTTGCGATTATGGCGAGCACCTCCTAAATCTAATAGTAACTCCAGTCGTAAAGGAAATTAGAGCCAAACTTTTTATTTCATCTGCTGGCGATGAAAGAGAGTTACGAGAGGAATATTCGCTGCTGTTGAGCCTCTAATAAATTGATAGGTTAAATCCATTCTTCAATTAGAGAAGACAAGAGCAATAAAGACATCAGCAAACAAAGGGAATTGGACTGGAATATATCAAGGAGCTCTTTGTGTGTGTGGTTACACGTTACAGTGGCTCCTATTGTCCACTGAGACCTAAAGTTGTCAACAATGACTTCATGTTGTCTACACTGACTTCATGCTGTCCACAGTCACTTCATGTTGTCCACAATGACTTCATGCTGTCCACAGTGAGTTTCTATCGAACATAGTGACTTCATATTGTCAACAGTGACCCAATTTTGTCCAAAGAGAGTTCCTGTTGTCCACAGTGACTTCCTGTTGTCCACAAAGAGTCCTGCTGTACTTCCTGTTCTCCGCAGTGACTTCCTATTTTGGACAGTGATTCTATCTGTCCCCTGTGATCCCCCTTCACAGTGCCTCACTGCACAGCCATTATAGGCCCATCACCCATCGTTTGATGGATGAGGCGATGCCTCCCCCCACTTTTGTGTTGGGACCACTTACCGAGATGTGATTTGAGACAGGAACTGAGACGCGGGGGATCGGAACAAGTGATTGAAGATATAAATTATTGAGATTAGAAATGTGTCTTCTCCCTGTATATACGGTATTGTTTATGACTTGGGGAGTGCTCAGTGAAAGCTTTACTGCTGTACTTTATTATGTTAATCACAACTGCTATCATTATAATTATAATTAACTAATTTAATAGAAGGCTAAACCTCTGCTGATCGGAACCTAACGTCAAAAAGAAATTTAATACAAGAGACAATAAAATGCATTTGTAAAAGAAAGTGGCTCCATGAAAAATGTCACCTACCAGCAGTCGGTGACAATGCTCATGGTTTAAGAAAAATAATCATATTTAGCAAGGTATGTTTAATAATAACCTCAATAATACTTTATTGTGGCCTGTTGTTTATATATTTTCACAAAATATTAATGATTTTACTTCACTTTAATGAATTGACATACGATTTTAAAAATGTGATAAGTTGATAAACTTTTTCAATAAGAGTTCAATAGCGAATTTAAGGCAATCAATAGAGTTTATCATTCCCCTGTTCCAAATGCTATTACAAGAATAATCGAATCTAATAATAGGCATACAGAGCGATGGTCTATTATATGAACCCCCGGGGCCATCGTTCCTAAATCAACACAGGATGCTCTCCGTTAATTGCATTCTAAAATGAATTAACTCTCTCCATGTCAACATGTACAGCGCCATCTACATTCAGGGCTCTGTATCTTTCGCCACCAACAACACTGATATATTGCAAAAATAAAGATAAATATAGTGAGTACAGGTTAAATTAAACAAACATTGAGAGCTAAAATAGGTTACCATTTTTGTCTCCTGTTTAGACTGCAGTAGTCAGGTCATTGCATGCTTTATTATTATGACTTGGCTCTGTCTGTGACGTCACGTTCAACTATCTGTCACTATAGTCATTATACGCACACAAATTAATGTAAACTAAATCAACAAATTATAGTCAGCATTATGTATTATTATGAACACACAGTTTGGAAAGCTATAATTATTTCTTATATTCTCTCGTCACGCTCAAAATATAAAACTTGTCCTTTGATGAGTTGCACAAATCCCTGCAGATTTTCCTTTGTTATCTCTTCCCCAAGTTTACGATGGTGTCCCCATTGAAAGAAGCTTCCCCTTTGGTGTTCCTTCAACACCCTCCTTTATTTCCCCTTCAATCGGTTTATGGAAACCAGTGAGGGAAATAAAATAAAACATTTCGGATGGAAATGTTGACGAGACAATGCAATCTCTTTCGATAAGATCGCCATCTATCGGACAAAATATGAACTGGGATAAAAAAAGTGGGAAATTATTGAGTGCTGAATAATCCCAAAGCAATGGGGGAGGGGGGGGAGGCTGTCATACGTTTTCTTTGATGACGTAAGCCTATAAATATTAAACCTTGCCTTTGTTGTTGATAATATGTTTTCAAATAAGTTCACGTGAATTGATGTTTCATGATTTTTAATTGAATAAAGGTAGTAAAGCTATTGTATTTTATAAGTAATTGCAAATAAAATGCATGCATTATTACATATGCACATGCACATCAACTATCATTTAGTACATATATTCTCTGTAGATAAATAGTGTGAGAAAATATCTCGTAATTCAAAACGATCAAACCAGCAAACAATAATTAAAGGCTTACAACCCGCTTCTGTTTCAACCATATCGGGTTACAGGTTTCATCACAGGACTCGTAAGGCTTCACTCTACAATGGACACCATAGCAACCCTTCAGTTGGTCACTTCGTGAGGTTTCACATACCGCATCGTGAAAGAAATCATTCCTGTGCTACTACACGTTATTTACACGGAAATTGAAATGCATGGAGCGAAAGAAATTCAATTTGCGTGTCATAGAATATTTAAAGAAATGAATTGTGTTCTGTGTTGCTGTCTCTAATTTATGACAATAAAAAGTTGACGTATAAAGGTATTTTGTTTATAGTTCCCAATGAATAATAGGTTTTAGGGTAAGTTTCGAGTTATCGGACGGTTTTTGTATTATTATTATTTTTCTTAGGTATCCGAAAATGTGGGACCGCCCAATAACTCGTAACTTACTCTATTACAGTTTAAACAAAAAAATGTTTGAAATGGCACAGTTGTATAAATATAGAAGAACAGTACCAATACTTTTTTCTCGATGATAACTACCTTCGCTGCACTTCTAACCATGACTATCGATGTCCATCAAAGTAATGTAAATCATATACAGTGGGTATGAAGTACAGCAGACAGTAACATGTGATGTGAAGAAAACTTTTTAAAGTACTAATAAAGTTGAGTGTAATGGAGAAAAAGTTACATGTTAATCGATATTTAATTATAGAGTGATATTGAATAGATTGAGTAGGAAGATTTTAGATTAATCATAATTGTTATTCTTGGATATTGTTTTTATAATATTTAATTTATAATATCAAATTATCTTCAACTACGAATTATTTTAGTGAATTTAGTCATTACAATTGTGTTAAAAAACATTTAAAAATAATAAGATCACCATTAATTTATGATAACACGCTCACAAATAAAGAAATGCCGATCAAAACAGAACCTTTCGAAATTTTGCGAAGGTAATTATGAATATTTAATTCATAATAAAATATACAATTATATACAGTCAACCTTTTTGCTCGAATAATGAAATGAAAATGTCAGTCATTTATATCCCATTTATTTCTCAGTTAATATTAATTAAATATTTATTCTATTGGAAAAGGAAGTCTGAAATTGGTTTTAGATTTCCATGTCCTCGGTAGAATGTCTGACATTTCAATACATGAACCCCGTGACATTTACAAGCCAGACAAGTTACTTCTATCCAGTCACGGATACAATATTGATGAATTTATTATCAGACATACATGTCCATAATATTGACCAATAGAATTTATAGACCGACATTAGCTTTTATTTGTATTTAATGTTTTATATCTAAACTCTATGGGAGGACAACATGCAATGTTTTTCTTAATATATCCAAGGAATATGTACATATGGTGGCTTCGTGTTAATTTAGCGAGTCTGAATATAATAGGCAATATTACGGGGGATGTTCCAAAGAACAGGACACACCAGAAAGTTACAATGCTATTCGTACGGGAGTGCAATGTAGTGAAAAACACACAATGGTACGATATCGATCGGCATCGTTTAATTACCACACGCCAGACGTGTGCTCGGAATTGGGGCAGAATTTGTTATTATTTGAGGGATTATGAAGTACTTTGTTATATTACAAACCCAGTCAGCAAACATGAATCAGTGCACAGTGCATAATAAAGCTTTGTGTACAGCTCTATATTTAGCTTTACGATGTATCTATAGTAATGGTGTAGGTATGAGCTATAAAGATGTTATTATCTTAGCTAGTTTATGTCTTAATAAGGTAAAAAGAACTATCAGCTTTTATTATAGCATACAATTTATTAATACACTAGTTAAAATCAGAAAAGCTTTTCAGTTATATAATATATAAAAAACATCAACCAGTTAATTATACGAAAATAACTATAATAGATATTTTACTATACATCATTATATTCACTCATTACGTTTTTAAAACATTCATTACTTTTAAATGGTATATCGAAAAGATTTAGCTTGTTTGGTAATTAATAATTACAGGAAACACAAATAAAATGCACTAAATTGTTTGATATTAAATTGTTCTGTAAATATACTTCTTAAGATATTACTCATTTTTTGAGAATTAATCTTAAATAAATTATTATATTTACTAAAAGGTTACTTCTTATGAAAATGTTATCATTATCATTCCATTATAGATTAGCAAGTATAGTTATAATTGTATGAAAAATGTATTGAAAAAACATGTACATATAAAACATAATTATATGAGAATGTATAGTTTAAATGCATGTATTGTATAAAAGTAGTACTACATACTATCGTTGAATAGATCTCAGTACTGCTTTAATTGCTGTTGGTGATACAATAAAATAACTTCAAGCTGTTGCATCTCCATAATTATTTTCAACATTATGTTTTTCGTGAAAATACTACTCAATTCAAATAATAACTCCCTATCTTAATTTGCTAAACTATTTCTACCATTGAAATAGCAACTCATGTTTTCTAGTTAAATTAAAAGTTTCCGTGAACATTTAGCAGTGCCTATAATCTATAATTGGCATCTCTGGCCATATTGCTTAACCTCTTGATTTGCGGGTGAGAAGCAAATGGCCTGTACAAAGAGCCAAGAGTTGCTGCTACCCCCGGGGGTGGGTGAAGTTAATGAACCAGCCGTCCCTGGGGGGAAATTTGTGTCAGTGGGGGATGGGCATCAATGGAGAGGCTATTAAATGGGGGAAAGTAATAAAGTGGGAAAATGGGCTTATATTCTTGATGTAAAAGAGTAAGTGTGATTAACAGAGAGATGTTTGGATAGAGTAATAAATTGGAATGTTAGGTTAGGAAAACTTCTGTCAATTAATAAAATTATTCTAATAAGCCCTGAAGAAAACATTAACACATAAGATAGATGTCTCTGTACGTAGTTAAAATTATGGGATAAGCATGAAATATATTCCCATAATGTAATATAATAATTAAAGATCATATATTCTTATATATTCATATATATCATCGTTACTAAATATTTAAGAAACATATACTCGTATCTCTCTGAATAGTAACAAGTTTTTACCTATAAATAACTATAAAAGGTCATAAATTCTCATACCAGATTAAGTAAAGTTCATACATTCTCACATCTAAATTTGTAAAGGTTATATTGAATAATTAGTCCATAACGTCTTAAATGAATTTGAGTATGAGAAAACAAGAATTATTGTAATATATAGGTACAAATGCATATTAAACAAATGAAAATATAATAATTTTGTGTTTAAATGGAAGCGTACTCATGTGTTCTAATATATTAAAGAGTACACATGTGTTCTAATATATTAAAGAGTACACATCATAGTAAACAGAATAGTATAGTACCCCAGTTACATGTATTATTCAAATTTATTCTGGGTAGGCTGTGACGTCATGTACATATGTAAGCAAGAGGTCACGTCATAGTAAACAGAATTGCTGTGGGTCACGTGGAATAGAGAATTAAGATGGCGGCCAACGCGACCGATCTGACTAATGATCTAATTATCTTGAATAAAACGTCTTCTTCAAGACTAAAAATTTGTTACTATTTTGGGTGTAAAAAGACCAGTAGCAATTTCATCAACAGTCATTTTTTAATTTTTGTCCGTATGACTATAGAGATTGGATAATAGCATGCGGTAAAGTGGAATTAAAAAAAATATCACCGAAAACGTTATTTAACAAAAGTTGGGTGTGTTGCAGCCATCTTTTGTGTTTGTACTGTACGTACAAACGTACGCACCATTGTTGACATGTGACGTCACAGCCTACCGGTACACGCGTAATATCCCCCCTATAGCTCTGGGATACTATATATTCTCTGTACTGTGGTACACATGTGTTCTAATATATTAAAGAGTACACATGTGTTTATCCGGTGGTTTAAGGAAAATACCTCGAAAAAACCTCATCATCTGAAAGGGAACACTTACGTCGCTTTAGAGCATAAAGGGTGAAATGTCACACATTCATACCTATAAATAACTAAAGGTCATAAATTCGTACTTCAGTACAAATAAGATCACTCTTAACTCTAAATAATCAAAGAACTTCTCACCTCGGAGCCAATTAAGGTCAAGTTTCTCCCAGTCCATCTGAGGGGAGTTGGCCAGGTTTCCAATGTCCCCCCAGGGGTCCGCACTGTCAGGAGAGTTCATTGTAGGGGGGGGGGGGGCTCTAATTTCACCCGATCATTGGGGGGTGTGGGGGGTTGATAAGGTGAGAAAAAACTAAAGGAGTAAAAAAGAGACTAGTGAAGAAGATAAAAGGTAACACTCGGTGTACAATGATATTTGGATGCTCTTGTTCACATTAGAAGATTCTTTTGTTCACATTAGAAGATTCTCTTGTTCACATTAGAAGATTCTCTTGTTCACATTAGAAGATTCTCTTGTTCATATTAGAAGAAGACTCTCTTGTTCACACTAGAAGATGTTCTTGTTCACATTAAAAGAAGATTTCTTGTTCACATTAAAAGATTCTTTTGTCTACATTAGAAGATGCTTTTGTTCACTTTAGAAGATGTTCTTGTTCAATATTATTGAATATTGTTCACATTTTAAGTTAGTTTTTGTTCACAACATTTTCACCAGAACTATTTTCTTCGTAATATTTTTTCATGTACAAGTTTTCTTTTTCCTAAAAACATAGTTACTGAAATAGAAAGGTTTAATAATTTTCTTTGTCTCTTTATTATTTACAAGTTTTTTTTTAATACTGAAAAAGAAATTGGAAATGTCAGTAATGGACAAATGGTTCAATTATTAAAATTACACTTTAGTAAAATTATGAACGAAATATTTCACTTTCCTACTCTGAAAAATGCTATCACTATTCTACGGATTCATCACTTCATATTTCATTAACTTTGAAAATTTAATTAAGAATAAATCAACAAATTTACTAATGAATCATCAACTTTTACATATAAAGTACATTAGACTTTTATATATAAAGAACAATTAGAGGATATCATAATGACTACTATTAATATGTTTCAGATTTACCCCTCTTTTCTATTGGTAAAATCAGCTACCTGAGCTAGAGTAAAATACGCTGCGTTTCCAGTGAGGAGAAGAGGAGCTACTCAGCACACACCTCACCTCACCACACCAAACACAACACAACACTGCGATGTCTGGAACTGAAATCCTAGACAGTCTGGTTGTATGAGTTCTAAATACTGGGAGAAATATAATAAATAACTTTTTGATAAATAATGAAATAAAATCAATATATCAATAATTACTCAAAACATATGTTAGAATATGGATTAAATATAAATACAGTGTGAAAATATTAATGTTTTATTGATAATAAAAATATTGATTAATATTAATATTCAGTATAAATAATATTACCTTAAAAGAGTATAGTAGCTTTTATGCATACACGAGCAATAACTACATTAGCATTAATTTCTTATCATTTTTACTGATTTAAAAATGTTTATAGGAAACTCAGAGTAACTTTTCTGAATGTACGAGCCAAACAAATTTTTCTTCTTATCCAAAGTCATCTAGTTTAATTTGATATTAGTTAAATTTTGCCTTTTATATGAATTAATAATACTAATAATTAATACTTACAATTAAATGCTACTCATATTATAAAAACTAAAAATAATCCAATTCATGAATAAAATATTTAGACATCAAAATACTTGAATTTCCTGCGTCAGGTTTTTTTTTTTGTGTTATTTTCGCACTTGGTTTGAATAATTTGAGTAATTCTTTTATATTCAAAACAATTTGTTTATTAAAATTCGTAAACTTACATAATTTTCTTTAAAAACAGCTGATTATTATCGGACATTTGTAACCGATGTTTTAGCCTAGGAGTGTCAATTGTATGTACTCCATATAGCAATATATACTTTGGTGAAAATATACACTAATTTGTTTGATGTTACAGTTATCAAAGATGGAAAAAAATCAACGAGTGAGGATAAAACAATACATATAGTGAGTGATTAAGTGATCAATTAGATAGAAAATGTATTTTTAGTGCACGAGATTTTTCTTTAATAATATACACCCTAGTTACTATTTCTCTTTCTTTCTGTCACTGGCTATCATTTTCCATCTAAATTTATTTCCTCACTAAAACCATCAATTTTTAGTCTCAGAAGACCCTCTCCATTCGATCAATAGGACTTCTAATCCTCTCCTGAGAGGAGTCGAGAGGATCTTAAGTCCTCTTATTCCTTCAGAACGTATAATTTTGAGGATTACTCCTCAGCTGGAAAATATCTATAAATATCTGAATGTCGAACACTCATCCCAAACCCACACACGACATCTTTGTCGCTGCGCTTTTAGTAGCAGCGACGTATGCTAATTGATGTGCCAACACTGTGTTGGTATTTAGCATAACAAGAGAGTGCTGTATAGTCTAAGCTTGTTTACCTGTCAAACCATACGATGGCAAATGTCAGCTTGTCTTTGTATTAAACGGGAATCTGTCAGATCGCTCTCAGCGTCACAGCAATATTGAACTTCTCAAGATGAATTATTTGACGTTTAATATTGGTCGCAAAGGTGACATGTTTGCATACCGTCTTTGGAAAATAGATTCTCACTTTATTCTACAGGTATCAATCACGGTAAACTCTATTTATTAATATATTTAGCCAATTTTTTTCTGGGAAGGTAGGTGGAAATGTAATTATAATAAATTTCATTATCACTTTAAATAAACTTCGTTGACTCTATGGTTGGTGTTTCACGACTCAATATAACCACTAGTTCATGACTCAATAACCACTACTTCATGACTCAACTCCTCAAATGACTCAGAGTTCCGTTACTGGCTCATTTCCCCACATGACTCATGTTAAGATCCGTCTATTAGGGACTCATGCAATCGATATTTAGCAGTCTGTTGATAGTGTAATCAAGTAATTGGGTTATTGAATGAACCTCCTTTGATCGGCCAAACAAATTAGCTTCGACAAATTATATCCGCTTGACTTGCTACTTAGATGTTAGAAAAGATGATATATTGAATAAAAAGATGATAATCTGTATAGAAAAGATGATATAGTGGATAGAAAAGATGATATGCTGAATAGAAAAGATGATATACTGCCAGAAAAGATGATATACTGCACAGAAAAGATGATATACTGCACAGAAAAGATGATATACTGAATAAAAAGATGATTTACTGCACAGAAAAGATGATATACTGAATAAAAAGATGATATACTGAATAAAAAGATGATATACTGCACAGAAAAGATAATATACTGAATAAAAAGATGATATACTGCACAAAAGAGATGCTATACTGAATAAAAAGATGATATACTGCACAGAAAAGATGGTATACGGAATAAAAAGATTATATACTTTACAGAAAAGATAATATACTGCACAGAAAAGATGATATACTGAATAAAAAGATAATATACTGCACAGAAAAGATGATATACTGAATAAAAAGATAAAATACTGCACAGAAAAGATGATATACTGAATAAAAAGATTATATAATTTACAGAAAAGATGATATACTGAATAAAAAGATAATATACTTTACAGAAAAGATGATATAGTGAATAGAAAAGATGATATACTGCACAGTGCACACAGAAGATGTCCACAATATATGTAATATTCTTTAATCACTTTCTTTTTATTGTTAGGAGTTTTTAATATGATCTGCTTTATATTGAGGTATTAGGAGTTTAGAAATATTTTGAAGATATATAATAGTCAACAATTTTCAATCAGTTTTACTAATTCGTATATCGTCTGAATCAGAGTGAGATATTCAAGACAATATATTATTAGTTACATCATTTCAACTTAATTACACTAAAACCTATTGCAGACTAAAAAAACAATGCATTGACTAGATGTAACACAAATAATGGAATGATCGTTCAATTAACTTCAGAAGTTATTTTAAAACTATATCATTAGATTTCATTGAAATCACATCATTCACATATACTCTTATGCATAAGGTGAATAGGAAAACTTGATACGAGTTTTTTCTGTTTATTATGCGCTTTCGATCATTTTTGCTCGTGAAAAAATAAGAGTATTGATTGGTTATTTTTCTTTTTAGTTAGAAAAATTATTCACAATTATTGTTAGTCTGTAACTGATGCTCATAATAATGATCAATTGGCAAATGATGCTCATAATAATAATAAATTGGTAAATGATGCTCATAATAATGCTCAATTGGCAAATTATGCTCATAATAATGATCAATTGGTAAGTAAATGATGCTCATAATAATGATCTGTTGGTAACTTGGTATAAAGGATGCTCATAATTATGGTCTTTCGGTCAAACATTTACATTTTGTGCGCATGTCTATGGTCAATTGGTCACAGATGCACATAATTACGGTCAGGCGGTCACTTATGTTCAACACCAGACGTGATGGAGTATTTTTAATGATGTGCAGTTGATGGATAGAGAGAGAGAGACGAGGAGGGTGATATCATTCTCAAACCGCATTCTTATTTATTCCGCAAAAGAATTATAGATACCACAATTAATACTCCTTCATTTATATTTCTTCCCAAAAATGATATATCGAACAACAATTAAATTACTCTTCTGCAGCTTCCATTTTGAATGTTGTATAACAGTCTTAAGCGATAATATCACTAATTTTCCAAATAATATATATCATTTCTCATGAATTTTTGAGGAAATACAAATAATAAGTTCGATACCTCATTCTACGATTATATATTTCTTTATTTATTTCTGTATTTAACCATAGATATAGTTTAAGGTAGATAATACTCTTAGTACAATAAATACAAGCCCCTTATGCTCTCCTTTCTCGAGTTAATTCGTTTCTTTGAAAAGGCTAAGTAAAAGAAAAGAAAAGGTAAATCCATTTCATTAAGTTACACTTTGTACAGAAATACCAAAATTTTGGTGGTAACCATTACTTTTGCATTGATCATTACTTTTGACATTAGAGTAACCCGTTGCTTGAGTACAGGTTACTCATGACAGACTGCACTCATGGCAATCATTACTTTGGCGCCCAGACATGTGATGACTCACATGTTTTTGCCATGAGAAAGACAGCCACTGGCACACCAGACGAGAAAAAGTCGATAACTTCGAATGAAGGAAATGCTCGAATTCTTTCGCTGAATTATCATAAAAATAACGCATTATTTCAGCTACCTGTATTCTTTGTATTTTACATTACATAATAAACAGTTTTAACAGAAAGAGATGAAGAAAAACTGTTTAAAATTTAGGTTACTATTTCTCTATTTATTATTGTTATTATCCCAACAGTACTTCAAGATGTTCTCTAAAGAGGGTCTCTATTCCATAATAAACTGCAGCTCTAGATTTAACAAACTCCCCCGAATATATTACACTCGAGTAGGTAAAAATATATGCGGAGAGTAAGCTGTGGAATTTGCATAATGGAATTCATAAAGTTTATCCCCCACTCAGCAGCATGAGGTGATAATAACAGTGAACTCAGCCTATCAGAGCACCATTACCTATTTAAATGAACTAACATGTGAAGAGGCTACCTAAATGACATCGCACTGAATTACAACTGTTCTCGAACAACTCTACTCAATTAGTACATAATGTGGTTAAATTGCGTTACCAGTGTTATGTAGGGCTTCGTTACAGTATTCTATAGTAGGATATTTTCAGTAATACGATTTTGTTGATATTGATAGATAATTTAAAGAATAATTAGTACAAATAGGAACTCAATATTAGTATATTATGAAACAAGATATTGTACTTCTAACACTACAAGAGTGTTTTTTTCGAGCTGTAACGAATGAATTTGTGTATCCACGAGAGGAAATTGTTAGTTGCCAACTTGTCAGTCGTTCTTGTCAACAAACCAGTAAATATTTTTGCCCATAAATTTTTTGTGGGAAAGGTTCGATGTCATTCACCAGTAATCAAATTCGGACCAATTACATTAGAACCAGTAAGTACTCTTGAACGACGTTGACTCTGTTTTCCCATAGGGATATCAACCATATCTTTATCTAAAAATAATGGCCTGCGATCTCATTATTGAGAGTCATTTGAGAGAGTGGTAAAAGGCTTTAATGTTTCTTCTTTAGAAAAATTGAAGTAAGAACTAGCTTACTTATTATCTTTCTCCCGAGCACAAGATATGTTCGGAGTCTTGAAAATCTGTGGTGATTCTTGCTCCAGAAATGAACATATAAAGTGAGCCGATTATACTTTTTCGACTGGTTTACCACGGTACTTACTATTTAAATCCTTGATGCTCTAAATCTGTGGTCGCATTCTTGATTTTATAGTTAGATTATATTTCATATTCAATTTTTTATTCTAATAAAGATTTCAACAATACTAGGTTATAATGAAAAATGACGTTTTGACAGATTGTTAAAGAAAATGTTATCGTTAAATAATTTAGAAAGTGTGGCACTGGTTATCATTTATAGTTCATTAATCACATGCTTTATAGTATGACGCTTGTTATCATTTATAGTTCATTAATATAGTGTGGAATTGATAGTTCATAGTTTATTAGTCACATGCTTTATAGTGTGGCACTGGTTATCATTTATTCTTCATTAATCACATACTTTCTTGTGTTGCACTGGATATCATTTATAGTTCATTAATCATATGCTTTACAGTGTGACACTGGTTATCATTTATAGTTCATTAATCACATGCTTTACAGTGTGACACTGGTTATCATTTATAGTTCATTAATCACATGCTTTACAGTGTGACACTGGTTATCATTTATAGTTCATTAATCACATGCTTTACAGTGTGACACTGGTTATCATTTATAGTTCATTAATCACATACTTTACAGTGTGGGCGTGTTAGGGGAAAGACAAAGACATTCACACCATTACATCCCCGTCCACATGGTGAGTTAGCAAGTCAAAAGATAGTGCGATCAATAAGTGTGTCTGTGAGGCATGTGTTAGGTGCAGGTCCGTAACTAACAATGAGAGAGAGAGAGAGGTGTGTTTCCTTGGTTATTGGGAGAGATAGTCAGTAGAGTTAGTTACGAATGATCGCACAATTTCACATTTTCTAAAAAAAATGTGATTTAACTCTTCTTTTAATTCGATCGTATCCATGATACCTGTTGGTAAATAAATAGTAAAATTATATAGGTACTTTTCTTAAATTATTATGATCGAAAAGGCGGAACTGTTCGATAACTAGGAATTTACCTAGTTCGTATGGAAAATAATATCAGTTAACTTAATCTGATGGTATATTTAATTATTATCAATGTTATAATTTAAATTTATGTTTGTTTACATTAAATATCATCTTCAATTATAAATTAATATTTAGTTTGATTAATTATAAATAGTTTTAATAGCTATTAATTAATAATATGTTGCCATTCGTAGCTAGAATCAGAATAATATCATATATGATTAAACATTTTTATTATTATTATTTTTTTTTACTATTAGTTTGATAGTATATGGTCAATATTATATATTTAATATAATGTTCTCAATATTATGTTCTAATAGAAACTATTTTTAAACAAATTAAACTTTCTATTTAAGTGCTTCCATATTGTATATAAGAACCGATTATTGAGCGGATATAAATTAAATTTTATTTAAAGAATTAAAATTAATATACAATATGTACACAGTTGTTTTCATACTTAATATATATTATATATATTATATATATATCAATAACATTTTTTTCAAATTGTGTAATTTATATGGAATAAATATTTTTTATCGAAATTGTACTGTGCACTAATAATTATTGTAGACTATAATAACTCTATAGTTACTATAGTACCTGGTAATAGTTATAGAACCCTCTCCAATGAATTGAGATGAAGAATTATTTTTAATTAGATTATGAATAAACTATGTATATGTTACGTGAATGAAAACAGTTATTACAATGACAATTTTTATCTAGAATTACTAGGTCAAATCGATCATATATCAGAAAAAAATTATTTGTGGACCGATTATTCTGATATATATATAACTTTGGAAAATATACACGTCTTGGTCATGTGACTTTTTCAATTTTGGTAATCTATATTGAGAAGATGGAGTTTTTGAATTTCCATTATTTTTTTTCGCAAATTTCAAAAGAATAGAAGTCTATAAGGATATATATGCTAGAATGTAAACTAAGACTGTTTTGAATCCTTGAAACGTGTCTATCAAAAGAAACATAGTTAAATTCTTCATTTCCCTTACTATTTTCTTTTGATAAGCGATTTTCGATAACTAACTAGAATAAAAATTAATTTCTGTTTTGAACTGTAATAAAAATCAAGGGATTGTAAAAATTGGGAAAATTTCTCTGTTTGCTATAAATCCATCAATGATTACAAATTTGTCTAAGGTTTCCTTGTAGTGTGGAAACTCATTGACTTCCATTCTTTTTTATGTTGAAAATTCACATTTTACAGGAGACCTAAATACGTAAATATTTAGGTGAATTGTCAATTTTATTGACTTTGATAAAGTTTGAATTCTGTATTGCATTGTTTTCATATTTTTACCTGTGAATTACATATTATACATGCATAAATTCAACAAATGTAACTAGCGAACTTTTTCATTTGTGGACCGTTTGATCTGAAATGTGCTAAAACATATGTGACTTTGGAAAATAAACACATTTGTTCGTACAAGTTTTTCGAGTTTGTCCTTTATTTTTGAGACACTGGAGATTATATGTTTATATATATATATATATTTTCTTTTTGTAATTACATTTCAAAAGAATAGAAGTCTCTGATGTTACATGACTAAGACAGTTTCAGAATCCTTGTAGATAACATTTTGAACAAAGAACAAGAGCAGATTTCCCAATTTCCATAATCGATTATTGATGACTATCTAAAATTTAAAAAAAAATCAGATTTTCGGTTTTGCCTTGCGCTAAAAAATGATTAAAAAGAAGAATTAAAAATATCTCTCTGTCCCTCTGTTAGAAATCTATCCACGATCCTAAAACTCATTGGCTTCGAAACATGTTTAGGTAGAAAATTTACATTTTACAGGAGAGCAAAAAAAGTAATTTTTCGTCAAAAAAGTATATACGTAATTAATTGCAAAAACCTAAATACTCCCTTGCCCCCTAGCTTTGATCGCCCCCATTGGGTGGGTTGTAGCAAATGCCTTTAGCCCCCAAAAAAGTTTTGACATAAAAGTACACAGCTCAACATTCCTTCCCCAACCAAAAAAAATCATGATTTTCGACCACCGCCCGCCCCCCATTGGACCCCTCATGAGGGAGGGGGGGGGAGGAGTCCAGTGCTCATAGCCCCATTAAAATTTGGTACATGAAAACCAACTCACTACCTAAAGACCATTTTTCAGCAAAAAAATGATAGTCTTCACGAAAATATTTATTATCCTTGCAATTCGTTATTATTTACATCCTGGATGTTAAGATTACTTTATAGCCTCAACTTTAAGATTAAGTTCCTCTTAAATTTAATTGATTCTGAAACTATTTTATTCCTCATGATTTTGATTCAGTGTCCCTAGAAGTTACTAATTCCCTCACCATAACTACATCCCTATTTTTAAATAACTTACTTCTATATGTTCAATTAAGGTGCAAGAATAGACCCCATCTTTTAAAGTGTACACCCCCCCCCCCCGTAGTATAAAGCAAAGCTGCAATGGTTCTCATATTTGCATCTTAGATTTCTTAGCGTCTCTCCCCCTCTCCATAAAATTGTTTTCAATTCCTCCACAGTTTGTATTTGCAGGAAATCTTCGACAGTAGATAAGCTGGTGAAAGAAAGTCCAATTTGTGACTGAGAATGGGTAGCTGTGGCTTGAAGGCAGACAAACAAACTGTTTTTAGTCATTGGACTTCCTGCGTAGTTACTAAAGAACGGAAACTTTACAGTTGAAAACTATTAATTTATTCTCATGTGGTTTAACTTGTTTAACTTATCATCGATTAACAAATGTTTTTTGTATTCGTTTGTAAAAAAGTAGTTTGATTTGAAATAAATAACGTGTTTCTATATCTTATATTATATTACTATACCGTTCAATATTTAGAAAATATTCTTATATTTCAGATCCTGAAGATGACTATAGTTCTCAAAACGTTGACATTTTTCTTGTAAATAAATTTTGATGAAAAATGTAATCATGAAAAAAAATATTTTCGCAATTTCATTCATACTACCGTTCAATATAATTAATTAAATATATTATATTACATTTCTCATGTAAATCACATGAAAGCAAGATTAAATAACAAATATATATAAATATATGAACACAATTATTTCGAATAGCTTTATTATTTGAAAAATAATAATAACGTTTACCTGAAAAAAATAGAGACACGATAATGAAAATCAATAATTAATATATAATAGGTGCAAAAAATACATCAATATATATTATATTACTCTTTTGATTTGGATACTTAAACAATTATTCTTATTTTCAGTGTTCATAATAAATCTAAATAAATTGAAGATTCCAAATTAAACCAATTATGTTTATGTGAAATAAAATGTTAACTGTCGCTCATGACAAATTTCTAGCAAATGTGATAAAAAAATATATATATTATCAGTTATTCCTCTTTAAACCAATGTAGTGCAGAGAAAAAGCAGCTCGGCATATCTTAGGCCGTCCCTAAAACTGCCATCTTTTTCTTACTAATGTGCAGATGCTTTTATTAGATAGTATTTATAAGTAAAAATCCCCAGACTCATTCCCACTCCACAATGGCACGATAGCAGAGAAAATAACATGCGGCTGCAACAGTCAGATAGGCATCGCCAATAGGCTTAGTGTAAGCCTGTTTGGGTGGCGTAGGCCTATAGGAGAGCCTCGCATTCTGACGGCATTCTTATAGAAAACTAAGAGCCTACTCTAATCACAATCTATGCATTATTTAGTTAAATTTGAAGAAATAGAGAACTTCTTGGTTGTTGAATAATGTAGGATGAAGAACTTGATAAGAAGTATTTTTTTTTCTAAGCTTTCAAAATCTTTCGTGGGTATAACATTTATTGAAAAACTTTAACTTTGGAAAATATCGACATTTAGCAGCTACTCGAAAGAGTAAATTAGAAAAAGGTGTAAATAATATGTATTAATTCATTAATTTCATCCTAAGATATTTTATATATGTTCCCAACTTCAAATTTTATAAGTGAAGTATTCGTCATGCGTTTGTGCTCCAATTTATTCGAGTGAATACAAAAACTTATGCGTGAAAATAGATGAGAAAGTTATATAATAAAAATATTGTTGCATTCTTTATATTTTAGCAATAAATTGAACAGAAATTATATATTTGAATCTGCTCATTTTTAGACTATTCTATTTACTTGAACAATAACATAATCTAGACTTAAGAGTATAGCTTAACTGTCTATTCAAGTTTCGATATCTGAAGAAAATTCGATCTACATTTTGGCTGTCATACGAAAATGAAAACCAATAAAGAATTCATCGATATTAAATACTAAACAAAGTACAAGTTGGAATATTGTAGTGTTCCACATTTTAAACTTTAATGACCTCTTTATAGTAATGGTTCGATAAAACTAAGGAAATTACAAGGTGTAAAATCAGGTGATTTTAGTGGCCATCTGAACCTCTGCCAATCCACCTGTTTGGAAACTTCTTTGAAAAGATATTTAGTAGTTTGCTATTACTTATTCATCAATTAAAATGAGAAAAACTATACTGATGTGAGAGACCATTATTATATCCTATATTCTGGATACCAAAGTATAAAACTACTTTCGAACGTTAAATAATAATAACAATAATTTAAATATAACATATTTGAACTTTTCATTCCGCCACTGTCTGACAGTTCTTGACCATTTTGCATAATTTTTTTTTTAAATTAAAAAACTGACCAAAAATTATACACTGGAGTAAATAAATATAATTATTACCATTAACATTTGTATCAATAAATCATGGGTAGAAATTTTTTCCATCCCATATGGTGGCCCACAGGGTTGTTCGAGATGAATGAAGTGACTTTTCTGGTAAGCAGTGGTGGTTACTAGTGAACCAGTAACGACAATTGTGAGTGTTTACTCCACCGTGGAAATGCAAATGTGCTTCATCCGAAAACATTTGGTCCTGATGGAAATCCTTTGAGTGCAAAATCTTATTTAACATTTCTTTTAAGCAAAGGCCGTTCTTGCTGCGTAGTCGTTTGCGTTAAGTTCTTGGGCAATTTTGAGTTTAAATAGGTGCGGTGGAATTTACGTTTCTTGAAAATTCGGTAAGTAGTTACATGTCTAATACTGAAGATATTATCATCCTGTCGTAGAGTAGATTGGGATTTTCTTCAATAGTACACGACATCTCAAAAAATAAATTGTTTTGTTTTTGTATACCTTGTTTATTGAAACATCTTTATTGAATTAAAAGTATTAAAACATATACATGAGAATAGTACACTAATAGAATAAATAAAGAACAAAGATCATTATAAATTAAGTTTTCAAGCCCGTATATAAGTACAACTGTACACGGTATATATTAGGTTGAAACATATATGATATAGATACGAATGTAATAAATAAAATTTATAAATTTAAAACAAACCGAATTCAAATCAAATCAATATTAAAGAAGTTATTATAGTTTAAACGCTGTAAAACATATAAAATTTAAAACTAGGATAGTTCAAAACGCTGTAAGACACATGCAAAGTCAAGTATGAAAATCATTTAGATTCTTCTACAATATGGTGGATAGTAGATATTCTGTCCCCATCAGTAGTGAGGCTGAAGGCTGATCCATTGATGTGTTGGGGGAACGATAAGCTAAGCCTGTGTGGCCAATGGATGCCTTCCTTTCACAGGGAATTATACCTCCTCTATCTGATTGATAAGGAGGAAATCATTAATGGGGATATATTATATTCCTCAAATTGGAAAGGAGATTCCACTGTAGTGATCTAAATTAAGTTATGAATAATTTATTGCCTATGCCATATTATGATAATCGTGTACATTAGATACTGCCTTATAACACTACGCTGAAATGAAATTGAGGTGGGCCCCTAAAAATCGTTGTTTAACGAGTAACCTTAGGCATACGAGAGTACAATGAAACGTGTAACCACAGACACAAACTCACAAAGAGCGCCATCTACATGTAACCACACACACAAACTCACAAAGAGCGCCATCTACGTGTAACCACACACACAAACTCACAAAGAGCGCCATCTACGTGTAACCACACACACAAACTCACAAAGAGCGCCATCTACGTGTAACCACACACACAAACTCACAAAGAGCGCCATCTAACGTATAACCACACACACAAACTCACAAAGAGCTCCATCTACGTGTAACCACACACACAAACTCACAAAGAGCGCCATCTACGTGTAACCACACACACAAACTCACAAAGAGCGCCACCTAACGTATAACCACACACACAAACTCACAAAGAGCTCCATCTACGTGTAACCACACACACAAATTCACAAAGAGCGCCATCTACGTGTAACCACAGACAAACAGAGAGCCATCTAACGTGCAACCACACACACAAAGAGCTCCCTAATATATTCCAGTCCCATTCCCTTTGTTTGCTAATGCCTTTATTGCTCTTGTCTTCCCTAATTGAAGAATGGATTTAACCCATCAATTAAACCTATTAATTTATTAACGGCAGAACAGCAGCGAATATTCCTCTCATCATTCCTTTTCATCGCCAGCAAATGAAATAAAAAGTTTGGCTCCAATTTCCTGGAGAAGTCGTTAGATTTACGGTCCGTTTGCCACAATTGACTAAGAGGGAGTCGTTCAGGAGTTCTTGATTGGACAATCACGTTCAGGGCTCAGTGGGGATTTGCAGATAATTTGCTCCTTCTCAATTAATAGCATTACTTTGTTTCCTAGGCTACTATTTCAGACTACAGTATAATGAAATAAACAGGCTTCTTCTTGCTATTGTTTATCATTCCTATGCAACTGCCTTCTGAAGTAAGTCGAGTATCGGAAAATGGAAAATGATTATTATTCAAAGACAATTTTTTTAACTGGGTTACCATTCACTGATTGACTTCATAACTTGAATTATTATCATAAATATTATTTAAAAAAAATAGTATTCAATGAAAAGAGAAAATTAATGTTAATGACACAAGTAAAATATTATATATAATTTCGTACATCTTAAACTTACGGAAAAATTCAATACTCAATTAGATTATAATAAATAAAATTCGAAGGATAACTGTAACCCTCTATTGATCACGTTAAAGTTTCTGAGTAGTTTCGAAGACAAATAATTTTCATAACTCGAAAATACTGACGATTTTTTTCTAATTGATAAAATAGCTACATATTTTGTATTTAATACAAATAGTATAAAGGGATCGACAATTAGTTTGAAACTCCAGCCTGTATTCGTGTTAACATTTCATGACGTCTTTTTCACCTATTTTGTGTTGCTGCACTAACACGGACCTAGTAGGTAATTGAAACTCATGTTAAACCGTTCTTGTAGCAGCCAAATTAACGACATACGCGTGTCACCTTCCTTCGAGTGTCGTGTGACACGCTTCTCTGTGTCATTTCCTCTTCAATTAACAAAATCATGTGTCAGAACTTAAATAAAACATTTTTGGTTGGTTATTTTAGGTTTAAATTAATGAAAAATATACAATTCATTAAGATTTCAATGATCGCCTCATAATAATTTTGATATTTTGACAATGTATTTTTTTATATTAGAATATTGAATACAATAATCTAGACTTTTCAGACAGTTTTCCACACAACATGAAACATTTGGACATTAAACTTATAATTCATTTAAATTTGAATGACAATTTAAATAATTCCACTATATGATTATATCACGTATAGACTAAGATTAATTGAAGAGTATTATACAAATTAAATATGAAGAATATATCTAGATACAAGCTGAGTATGAGTTTACAATATATACATATATATGTATATTGTATAATACATATAATATATTGTATAGTTTTCTTAAAAAAAACAATTTCTTTTGAGCAATACGTAATTCATATTTTAAGAGGCAAATATTTTGCCACGACTAATTCTAAAAAAAAATGTACTACTGATATTTTGGAGAAAAAAAATCGAAATATAGTTTTGCATTATATTTGATTCATCCAAAATTATTTCCAAATTGAAATCCCGTTTTACATATTCTATTATTTAAGTAAGCTGTATTAAATTGCCCTTTTCCTATGGGATTGATAGTAAATTATCACCTATTTTCTAAGTAGATGAGGCTTGTTAATAAACTTATCCCATAGGGCAAAATAAGTCTCCGGGTTCTTTAACAATTATTTGTATTTCTTAACTTGAAGAGACTTGGAGGTAATTGATTGAATTCTATTAAACTGACAAATGACTAAACGGTAAAAGTTTTTAGGAAGTAAATTAAACACAAGGAAGTTTTAAATGGGTGTACTTATATTAAAGTTCGAATAGTACAGAGTTCTAAGACTTACGCACAAGTCTTTAAATAACACAACACAAGTTTTAAATAAACTAGCGGTTGAGTAAACTTAAGGGTTTTAAATAAACAAGGGTCTGAGTTGCCAACTCACGACACCCGTGGATGGACAAGTCCGACCAGACTTGGTCCGACCAACCAGTCTTCAAGAGACCATCGCGAACTATGAACACTTTAGTTAGGTGCCAATGGTATTTAAAGGGTGAACTGGAGAGTCCAACCTTCCAGTGAGTGAATAAACTTCTGTTAAGGTACTGATAGTACTTTTCAAAGATGTTTTTCTACTCACTGCAGATAGAAATAACACACAATGCATTATTCAAATTTAACACGCTAGTGGTAATGGCTTTCTATACGATTAACATATAGATCGATCAGATTTACTAATAGTTCATTTTAGTGAAACCTGATTTGATAATAAACATCCAAATTTAAGCATACTATTTCAGAGTCCTGTTTAACCTAATACATGATCAGAAATGTTACAAGTTCCTAACTATTAATTAAGTATTTCAATTAGAATAATTGAAATACTTGCTTAATTCCTTTTAAATTAATTAAGTATTAGTTTCAATTCTATCTATAGAAAAAGAACTCAATATTCTAAGTTGTATAACTGATTTACAAAGTTCATGAAGTTATATAACTTTAGTACAAATTATAATGTTATATTCTGAGTTACAAGTTATAGCTCTAGGTTACAAGTTATAAAGTTATGTTCTGAAGTTACAAGTTATATTAGCGGCTTACATCAAAGCTATTCGTTTATAATTATATTCGAGCTCCTAGCGAGAATAACATGACCATAAATTTAAATAGCATTTCCTTCTAATGAACAGTGTACAAGATTAAAAAGATTATGTCTGATTAAATGATTATCAAATTATAGAAATTGAAAGATTAAGTAAAGATACAAGTTCAGCGTATTAACAATCCTTCTATTGTTAATATCACTCCCCCCTTCATGTTTCAACCGACTTGTCGGTTGAATTTCAATTTCTAACCCTTATTATCGAAATCCAATCGAAAAATATCCTAAGAAATTTCGAACAACACTCGGAAAACATCCTATGAAATTTCTTAAAATTTCTAAGTCCGAAACACAAATTATATCTATTAAAACAAAAGAAATTTAATCACTCGATTCATGTATTATGAATTTCAGATTAAAATTTGATCTGCTAAATAGATCAGTCTTTTCATCATAAAATTTGTGTGTACAAAAATATGATGACAAGACAATTCCTATCATATATGTAATCATGAATTCTACCTCTGGTCAAGATATTAAATCAAAATAGAGTAAAAATTTATAAGTTATTCTACTCATATTCAGAAACATACATCAAAAATATATTTTCATTTTATGGAATTTATTTAACTAATAAAGATATTCAAATATCTAACCTTGTTTATAATTATTCAAAATTGAACCTGAAATCCCATTTCATCCAGTTCTAAAATTCAAAACATGAAATATCAAATTATAAATCTCAAATTCAAGTTGAACAATCATAAAACTTCAATCTATAACTGCTAAATTTATATTTTAATTTTTTAAAATAAAAGTAACCATTACCTTTCTAAATATTAAATATGTATGTTCTCAATTCTTAAACACTTAAATGGAAATAGTATCCAGGTGAATGTCTAGTCATTGAAAACACCCTTAAAGTTTTTCTTCAAAATATAAAGTTCGTTTAATACTTTACTGCAATATAGTCCAACTATAAACATCTTACTTTCATTCAAGAACCAAAATTATAATGCTTACAAATAAGATTATCAATAAAATCTAAGCATACGATTATAATATATCTACTATTATTATATCTTCTACTTCAAGCATCGTAATTTGAAACGTCGGAAATAAAGTTAAGTAATTTTCAAATGAAATTAATTTCAAAATCAATAGAGATTAATTACTTTTCATATTTCCAATGAATATAATCTATAATCAATAGAACTTAGTTAACTTTTATATTTCCAATGAATATAAGCTATAGTCAATAGAACTTAGTTAACTTTTATATCTCAAATGAATATAATCTTACATCAAAATAGAAACTTCATTATAGTTAATTTTAAATCCAAAATATTCATTTCAAAATATATGAGTATAACTAAATTCGTTATTACTTATCTTGAACTTCTCTTTTCTTAAACTATGGTTATATATGTTATGTAATATTATACGAGCTATATTATTGGTTAGTATTCATCTATACTATTGTTAACCTTACATAACCTATTTTTATTCGTATTGAATAAACATATTCAGATTTCGTTTAAAATATCCAATGAAATTAAAAGTTACTTTAAATCAAATGTTCAACTTCGAAATCTGTAAACTATCAAATGAAATCTTAAGTAATTTAAAGAATTAATTTTCAAATAAACATCAATGATTAAATGCTCATAACCTGAATGTTTCAATAAGCAATTAATATTTAAACTTTCTTTAAAGTAAATTCAAAGTATAGAAATCTAAGTTAATTGGACTAAAGTAATAATCCAAAATTTAGAATAATAAGATCAAGGTGAAATGATCTAAATGTGTCGGTACCATCAGAGAAGACTTCTCAAAGTAGGTACATGAGAGTTGAAGCCCCCATGTTCATTCTCCTCCTTCAGAATGAATGGTTCCCTCAGGTTATCGGGCATTGGTTTGTGACGTCACCAAGTATGACTGCGAAGTCGTCACCAAGTATGATTGTGAAGTCATCATCAAGTATGACTGTGAAGTCATCATCAAGTATGACTGTGAAGTCATCACCAAGTGTGCTCCACTGCTCAGCCTTCTCGTCACTAGGCGTAGCTCGGCTTATCCTTTTCGGATCAACAAGTTACTGGTGTTGGATTGTTCCAACATCTGGTTTGTTATTGCTCTGCTCCAGTTTCTCGAGAGATGTTTTTCAAGTTTTGGGAAAAAATAAATCATTAATTTAAGTATAAGTAGGATTATATTTTTACCTAACTATTACTTTTAGACTTACAGTTGAAGGATAATATTACTATTTTACCATTGCTAATACATGATTGTTTTAATTATTTCCAAAATTTTGTACAATAATTCTACAAAATTCTTTAATATTATAGTATTGTTATAATCCTTCAAGTAATATTATAGTTTGATAATATATATCTCACATAACATTTATTTCAAAATATACCTCATTCAGTTTACAATACATATTCCTATTATTATAAAACTGTAAAGAAGGGGTTAGTTTATATATATAACATATTTTTAACTTAAAACTAGGTTCATGAAAATCTTGGACACAATCAAAACTGTTATGTTTCTTTTTATTGTTACGTTACTTTACAAGATTTTCACTTATAGTGATAAATTCATAGTAAAATCAAGTAATTCACCTTCAACCGATGTCTTGCCCATAACGTCAGATCGTCAGATGGATGGGGTTCATTGCTTTTAGCCTCCTTTACGTGTGTTTCTGCAATTACAGGTGAACTTTACTAGCTTATACAAGAAACTTACATCTTACATAGATTATTTATCTACCATTACATTACATTTCATCAATAATTATAAGTGTTAGTCAACATAATTTTCTTAATTACCCTTAACTTACAAACACACAGTTATTTATATATATTTTATGTTTCACTAAACATCAATGCATTATATATATATATAATTTACATTTCTTTAAACATCAGTGTATATTGTAGTTACCTTTAAGAGTTAATGTTATTGATCTAACCATTGAAAGAAATTAATTGAACACAAACTATGTCGTTTTTTAGCTTTTCATTATATTTCGTTATGTTCCTTTTATAATCATAAATTCTCGTACAGAATTAAATCTCATTATTTTTTTTCATTTGCTTTAACTCAAGTTTAATGTATTCATTTACTTTTTCAAGTAATAATTTAAATATCATCAAGATTCTTGTTATCATTAAACTCAATACTCAAAAATATTTTCGTAATTCCCATTTATCACTAAAGAGCCTTTTACTCTTATTTCAGTATCATTAAACTTTTCAATAGTTTTCTTTATTTGAATCCATACATTATATATTAAATTATTTAACTGTCCCTTTTAAACTCAAACTTTTTAATTACATTTAAACTGCTTTACTGAGTTCAATTAATAAATTCATATACGTAACATGAACGTATTTTACAATTCATTTACATTTATTTTTATGAAATAAATCCGTTCTATTCGATCGCTTTTATTATTTACGATTTCATTTTAATCCTTTTTATACTCATGTAAAATCAACTACATTCATTCTTTTATAAATCTGGAAATATTACGGTTCCCCCTTGAAATTGTTATTTAGAAGAAGATTTTCTTTTCAGGGTGTTTACTGTACTCTGGTTGACCTTTGAACCTGCAATTATTGTTTTCTCTTAGTAATATTTACACTTACAGTTTAGAATGAATAATCTTCATGTATTAGGAATATCCCCTTTTTTCAAATATCAACATATAATTAATTATACATCTTGACTCATATCCTTCTGATATATTTATCTCACAATTCCATATGTATAATCACACTTAATTACACTTCAATTCATTATTGTAATCTTTTTGGGGTCTAATTTTATTCTTCATTCTGAGAGGAATAAATAGAATGTTCCCCTGAGATTATTCTGAAATTCTTAGAGTCTATTGCATTCTTCGTTCTGAGAGGAATAAATAGAATGTTCGCCTAACTTATGTTTGGAAATTCTTTAGGGTCTATTTTATTCTTTATTCTGAGAAGAATAAATAGAATGTTCCCCTTAAGATTGGATCAAACATTTCCTTGGTTATATATTTATATATTATCATATATAAAAGTTTTAACGAACTATATTTTTCAGCAATTATTTTATATATCATTGTACATAAACATTAGAATTTAAGTACATGTATATTATATTGCATATTTTCATTATACATTCAATAATATTCGACTATTTATTTAGAATTCATTCCTAAATTTATATATCAGGAATTCAGTATCTTTATTTTAATTAACAAGTACAAACATTTTTATTTATCATCTTGAAAATCAAAAATTCAACATAAAATATTACACTTCTATTATAAATAAAAGAATTCAAATTAAATGTGAGATAATATTAATTAAAATATTTGCTTCGTATCTTGTTATCATTCAAATCATTCGTTAAACTCTCCATTTGTTATGGTGTTCCAAATATTAGTTCCTGTTACATCTTGGATTGTATTACAATACAGTTCATAGAGAACAGTAGATTGAATTACTTCATGTCATTTAATTATAAATAACTATTAATTCTTATTCATACATTGTTCTTTCAGGTTCTAATTCCCACACAAGTAATAACTTATATTACTTCAGTTCCTCAAATTTATCATATTATTAAATTATGATATTACACTTATTTCATGACATTAATTCCATGATTTTATTTCGACGAAGAACCTGTAACTCATTTATTTATCAAACATTACAGTTATCATTAAAAGAAATCATCAAGAGCTCTCTTTCAAACTCATTTATTTATCAAATAATTAATTAAATAATTAATTATTATTTCTGAGTAACCTACTGGAATAATCACATTAATTCCTATATCTTTTATTCTCCATATAATACTCATTATTTTATTCATATTATATCCTTGCTATCGTCAACTATAGTGTTACTGACTGTACCACCTCGACTAATTTTAATAGCTCTGTTGACAATAACTTCCCACTTGAAAATTTACATCGCTTCCTTCAAGATTACGTTTAGTCTTGACTTTTTACTAGTCAACTATTATAAAATCAAGTTTCGTTATATTTTTACGTTAAGTTATATTTTTATATATATAACGTTTGCTATATTTTATACTTTATTAATAGAAAAATAGTCTTACGATAATTGTTTTATCTCTTATACATTTATGTTCGATTGCTTGCATTTAATTCACTATTCAAATCAAGTCTTACAATTTAATTATAAAATTCAGCAAATCTTTGCTCTTATAGTATTTTCTTTCTCAGAATTATCGTCTGACAAATACAATTGTCTGAATTCACATCGTTTTTTATACGATTATTTCGTTCATATGAACTAATCACCTATGTGATTATTTTAAGTTATTATTCGTCACTGGAATAATTACAACAACTTCTTATTTAACAGTTAATTATTTAATTACGTTAAACAGTAACTTTTAATCAAATCAATTATTTCTTACTTTTAATTATTACAGGAATATAGTTTGAAACTAGATCACATATTGATTATTTAGTATCAAACCTACTTTTCCCCTCTATGTTACCACATATTACCCGATATTACATTAACTATGGTTAAGCAGTATTAACCTCTAGGTAACTTTAAATCTCTTCAAAAATATTTAATATACAATATTAATATCAAAATAGTCATTTAAATATTCAAGATATATATATATCTATATCATTCCTTGTCAATCCTTTAAAATGTTTCACTCTTTTTATACTGAGTCATACCTCTGAGTTTAATATTTACGTTATATCTTATTTACGTTAACTCATTATCTGACTTGATTGTCTTAAATCACTGAAACGATTGACAGGTTCTTTTTTCAAACACTGCGATTATTACTATTTGAATAGGAATACATCATAATTATCAATTGACTTCATCCCTGAAAAATAGGTATGATTCGTTACATATGTACGTTACGTGCATATCATAGGTATTTCCGGTTTACCTGAAACCTTGTTTATTTTTATAAATATAAATTGACATTATAATTATCTATTGACTTCATCCCTGAAAATTAGGTATGATTTCGTCATATATGTACAATACATGCACATCTTAGGTATTTGCGGTTTTACCTGAAACCCTTTTTATATTTTATAATATCACAACTCAATGTTGTATCTTAGGTATTTGCGGTTTTACCTGAAACCCTTTTTATATTTTATAATATTACAACTCAATGTTGTATCTTAGGTATTTGCGGTTTTACCTGAAACCCTTTTTATATCTTATAATATCACAACTCAATGTTGTATCTTAGGTATTTGCGGTTTTACCTGAACCCCTTTTTATATTTTATAATATTACAACTCAATGTTGTATCTTAGGTATTTGCGGTTTTACCTGAAACCCTTTTTATAATATGACAACTCATTTGACTTTCACTGACTTAAAGGATGTTTTGACCCTATAGTCAGATATTCACATTCGTGACTGTACTTTCGGTATATTTCTATATGATATAACCGTTTCTTATGATATCAACTTCTCTCGATTTCATTTTCTCTTGATATTACCTACTAAACAAAACAGCGTAATTTATAATTTCCAAAGATTTTTATCGACGTTATTGCTTTTTAAGCCACAAACAATAAATATCATTTCATTAAAATATGCAAAATTAATGAAATACGAGAATGGGTTAATTACTTCCATTCCAGTACTAAAAATATGGAAAATTACCTCGTTAATATAAAATAGGTATATCGTTACTTTACCAAATTCACCTTTGGTTATTTACATGACAAATTCACAGGTTATAAGACCCATTTAATTTATCATCGACTTGGAATATTTTTATTCTCCTTATCGGTGAATATACAGTTACATATTCCATCTGTATCTCTATTTATGAGTACACAGGTTACTACTAATATATTTGCAACTATACGTATTAGCTCATTTAAACATTGTTCTAATGTTCTTTACTTAATACGTTAAACTAGTATTTTTAAGTTCGTTCTCGTCATTCGAACTCTTATATACGATTTTCTGAATTCTTTTATAATTATTTATTATAATTATACTTCGCCTTTTATAGGACAACAACAGTTATTTTGTTATATAACGTGCTTTCCGCGAGTATTTGCAATCTTCGCACATTTATACAACTTTCATTTTCTGAAACATACGTTCCATTAGTTTTCAATGATTTTACTTATAGAATAATTATGCAAAATAAATTAGATTTAAATGTCGTTCTCAGTCAGATGATTATAAAAGTACTGAAATACATGGTATTATTAGCCTATCAAAATGTAAATAGTTTTCACTATCCCGACACATCTAAAATATTCTATGCAATTAATATATTCCCAGATTCAATTATATCTGTTAAAAGTTTATTACCTTTAAATGATACACATTGACTAAAATTGTCATATCATCTTGCTTTTACTAACTGCGCTATTTGAGGCTACTGGTCCTTGACACTACTTTTTACTCCACTATTTGAGACTATGATATAAATCTATCATTCCCCCCAGGAATGTAGTGTCATAACTACACTTTATATTACTATAGGAACATTCGCGGCAGGTTGTAACTATTTGTGTCGTATTTTGGTAAAGCCATTCTTTATTACATACTACCTTATCTAACAAAACCTTTCAATATACACTGTAAAGATTAATAATTAGTAAAGATTAATAAAGACAATATAAAATTCACAATACAAAAATATAAGTAGACATTATTATATTCCAGACACAAAATTCATTACAATATATTAACTTTAGGTTAAATAGTTAAATAGCATCACCTAATTTGCCTCTCGTTGTTTAGCTGCCTGTTTACCAGATGGTAGTGTAGATTATAAATCTCATGTAGAGTCGCCTCATAGCTCTCCTTTTTTCTGGAGTCATTCGATTCTTCTGTTCTCCCGTTTAGATTGTAGATTTCATGAAGTATTGCCTCGTAGCTCTCCTTTTTTCTACTTGCGCTGTTTCTTGTCCTCTTCTTACTGCCTTTCCTTCGTAATCCCTTGGGTGATTACCGCCAGGTAAAGTGAGTTTCTGTCGCGATGTATTTTTGTCGCTGTTAGTACTTTGACGCTGTTAGTACTTTGACGCTAGTGGATAGCCACCTTCACTTAATTTGGCGTATCAGTGCTCGGCTCGAAGTTTGTGTTGCAGCTTGGATGATTGATTTTATTTATGCGCGCCGCTCGTTTCATACTCAGCTTAAATTTTCTCACCGGTCTTTAGAATATTAATGGTATTCTAGAACAGTTTTTATAGTTAACTGCTGTTAACTTGAAAAGTATCCTTTCACATGTCATGTGAATCTTTTCTGTTGCTTTTCCTTCCCTTTTTAATGAAGTGCTGCAGGACTTCAGTATGTGAGTTGAAAGGGTGTGTTCTCCCATATGTGTTGGAAGAGTGTGTTCTCCCATCGGCATTGTAGAGTTGCTCCCGTAATGTCCTTTTATCGGAAGGAGTGTGATTGGCTAGTTCACTCGCATTACATTCAATGCTTACCTAGTGATTAACACTGTATAACACTAGGGTTTCATAGTTCTGGTTTTGTACCCTCTTTATCACTGACACTGTCTTTCCAACTTTCCTTTTACTTCTCTAAAAATCTTTAAACCATTTATATTAAGTCAGTTCTTTTCGTTAATAGATTCTAACCTCTTTTTTCCTCCCTCTTTTCTTCAAGACCGTTTGAAGATGCCAATATTAAATTGCCCTTTTCCTATGGGATTGATAGTAAATTATCACCTATTTTCTAAGTAGATGAGGCTTGTTAATAAACTTATCCCATAGGGCAAAATAAGTCTCCGGGTTCTTTAACAATTATTTGTATTTCTTAACTTGAAGAGACTTGGAGGTAATTGATTGAATTCTATTAAACTGACAAATGACTAAACGGTAAAAGTTTTTAGGAAGTAAATTAAACACAAGGAAGTTTTAAATGGGTGTACTTATATTAAAGTTCGAATAGTACAGAGTTCTAAGACTTACGCACAAGTCTTTAAATAACACAACACAAGTTTTAAATAAACTAGCGGTTGAGTAAACTTAAGGGTTTTAAATAAACAAGGGTCTGAGTTGCCAACTCACGACACCCGTGGATGGACAAGTCCGACCAGACTTGGTCCGACCAACCAGTCTTCAAGAGACCATCGCGAACTATGAACACTTTAGTTAGGTGCCAATGGTATTTAAAGGGTGAACTGGAGAGTCCAACCTTCCAGTGAGTGAATAAACTTCTGTTAAGGTACTGATAGTACTTTTCAAAGATGTTTTTCTACTCACTGCAGATAGAAATAACACACAATGCATTATTCAAATTTAACACGCTAGTGGTAATGGCTTTCTATACGATTAACATATAGATCGATCAGATTTACTAATAGTTCATTTTAGTGAAACCTGATTTGATAATAAACATCCGAATTTAAGCATACTATTTCAGAGTCCTGTTTAACCTAATACATGATCAGAAATGTTACAAGTTCCTAACTATTAATTAAGTATTTCAATTAGAATAATTGAAATACTTGCTTAATTCCTTTTAAATTAATTAAGTATTAGTTTCAATTCTATCTATAGAAAAAGAACTCAATATTCTAAGTTGTATAACTGATTTACAAAGTTCATGAAGTTATATAACTTTAGTACAAATTATAATGTTATATTCTGAGTTACAAGTTATAGCTCTAGGTTACAAGTTATAAAGTTATGTTCTGAAGTTACAAGTTATATTAGCGGCTTACATCAAAGCTATTCGTTTATAATTATATTCGAGCTCCTAGCGAGAATAACATGACCATAAATTTAAATAGCATTTCCTTCTAATGAACAGTGTACAAGATTAAAAAGATTATGTCTGATTAAATGATTATCAAATTATAGAAATTGAAAGATTAAGTAAAGATACAAGTTCAGCGTATTAACAATCCTTCTATTGTTAATAAGCTGTTGCAATTTTAGGATATCACTCTGGAACCCCAGGCAGAAAAAGGACTCCTCCCTCCCCTTCCTAACGAGACTGACAAAAAACCTAATGGGTGTCTCTTCAAAAAATGTCAGAGGGTCAGATGGAATAAGTGCCATTAAAATCTTCAGCTAAAAAGAAGCGTTCCGAACACATAAGTGAAGAGTCATAGGGAGAAGTATATTTTACAGATATATTAATAAGTATAATTTCCATAACTATGTTTGATTAACACTGAATTTATCGTTCATAATATCAGCCAAATCTGAAAATAGTTAATAACCAAAAAACTAGACCTAGACAACGAGTGTTACCAATCACTAAATTATCTACTTATGATCATTCATCTTAACATTGTAGCCCTGAGAGGTGACGCTTCTACCAATCTTGGCTGAACTTGAATCTTCACAAGACTCGGTCGAGTTACGGCCCAGTCCATCCCAGTTGCATGATTTTTTCAAGTAGAGATAAACTCTTTTCCCGGATCAAAAAAAAAAAAAAAAAAAGGAAAGGAGGTCCATGGATAGTTGAGTTTAGAATTTAACACTATACCTACATGTCTATACATAAATGAAACACAAACTAATTTTGGCTGCACATATAAAAGAATTGACTTTTTCTTGGTCCATCCCTACATAAAATTAATTAAGTAAATACCATAGTAAATGTGAGCTAGGTATTTGTAATCGATTAAATATATCCAGGAAAAGATACATTTTTCATGCACCGATCGTTACGATCATTGCTAAGTGATTATAGCCGAGCAATTGTTCAATATTATTTATACGGGGGTGTTTTACAGCAAGCTATTATTGCTGAGCACCAGATCGCTGCATGCAAAATGTAGGACCTCAAAGGTAAAAAACTATGAGAAATTATTATAGAAAAGGTTATTTACCTACACAATTCTATTCAAAAATTGGAAATTAAAACATACAGCCTAGATTTTTCACTCTTCCATACTATTGTCGCACACCAAGTGTCAATAACTTTAAAACCAAATTCTTGAGCTTAATGACGCCATGACAAACTTTAAGTTTATTTGAGAGAACAATTTATACCGAGCACCAAAGTTTTTAAGTTTTCTGTTTTTTCTGCTCAACTAAAGGTGAACTAAAACTAAAATAACGACAATGAGTGGAAGTTTGAATAAGTAGCTACACGGTACATCGTGCACACGGATGTTCATTTAACTCAGGCAGCGATACTTTTCTAACTTCAAGAGGAGAAAAATGATGACGGAGTGAGACAAGCCCCTCTGTGTTTACGTGGCGATGACGATAGAGTAACTTAGTAAAGTATGGCTGGGTGGACAATCGCCTGAATCTCAATAAACACCAGTTTATCCATCCATCATGTGTTTCTATTTTTCATATTAGAAACTAAAATAAACTAAACTTCCATGTCGCATGCAGGGATAGTAGAGTTACCTCAGCCTTCAACAGCTGTAGCAATAAGTATTAAGTAGGTACTCTGCAAACATGCGTATATACTACCGTATGGCAGTTTAAAATATGTGTAGAAGTACCATATACAATTTTGGAACTGGATACCATATGAATTACATATAGTTTTAAATGGATATTTTGTAAATTACGTGTGGTTAACATATGTTATAACTTATAAATATGGTATTTGACATATTGCCATGGATGTGGTAAATTACATAGGGTAAAAACCTGTCATAAGTATGGTAATTGACATGTGGATATGATGTGGTCAGTTAAATATATTGGTACTTAGAACCTCTATTTGATATGATATAATATTGTATGACATAACCTCATGTTACTAATGATAGTTATGTGTTCTTTTATGGTTAGATTGATTTAATTGTATTGATTTAACTGTATTGCTGCACTATAACAAGTAAACCATGTACAGTGTGTTTTTTCTTTTTGCAAGACTTTCAGCACCCAATAGGAATATGAATTTAGAAGAAACAAATATATTTTCTTGAAGATATGGCTTGGTACATACATTTCATGCAATACAAACTTATTTGAAACTCATTCAAAATACTTCTGAAGGCTATCTACAGAATGTGCTGAAAATGCTCACCAGAAGAATCGTGCAATTGAAGTCTTGCGCGCTTCAAGACGCTCTTCGTCACCCTCTCAATTATTGCTGCGTCATAATTTGCAGATGAGAATCCACATTATATTGTCAAATGAAACTATAGAAAGGACAAAATAGTAATGATATTTGTTGCGATTGTGGACGGAAAATTCCAAGCATTCATCGATGACGACGGCCCTTGTGACTCTGTTAATGGTTCGTATAACATGGCTTTGCTGAAAGACAAAGTGTGGCAAAAAATTTTGAGCCACTGCAACATGACGCAGACTCTGGTGGATGCAAGATGGTGCTCAATCTCATTGTAGAAGAGTGGCTAAGCATTTCTTGAAGAAAAATTTCAAGAACGAGTTACCAGAAGAGACACTGAGATCTTCTGGCCAGCACTCATTAAGAACTCAATCCTCTTGATTTCAATTTCTGGGTGACAACATAAAATTTTTCGTATTCGGAAAAACCTCAATCAATTCATGATATGATAAAATTTAGTATGTGAAAATTTTTGGTGCAAATTATGACGCAGTAACAATTGAGAAGGCGACAAAAACTCGAAGAGCGTCTTGAAGCGCGCAAGACTTTGACTACAGGATTCTGACAGCCAATTTCAACACCTTCTGTAGATAGCCTTTAGAAGTATTTTGAAGGAGTTTCAAATAAGTTTGTATCACATGAAATGTAAGTACCAAATCTTATCTTCAAGAAAATATATTTGTTTCCTCTAAAATCTTATTTAAAATACACCTAGTGGGTAGTCAAAGTCTTGCAAAAAGAAAAAAAAAACACTGTGTGTGTCATTGTGTATGTAATATGGAACTGCTTGCAGAGTATATAAAAAACCTGGTAAAAATTATTTATAATGAGCATACAAATTAATTACGAAGGAAAGTTGGAAACATTATACAATCAATAGATATTCAATCATAAATCGAGTTCTATCCTATTAGGCTATTTAATTAGTCATATTTAAGGCATTAATGCCATGTCATTTTTTGGGATACATAACTCTAAATGTTACATGTGTCAACTTATGTTACAGCTACAAATACGCAAAATTTTAATGGCATTAATTGTTCAAATAATAGTTATTATTACTTAGAAAATAAATCTGAATTGATTTTTGTATAGGATTCCTCCAACGCGGTCCAAGTCGAAGAGTCCTTAATTACCAAAGTAGAAGATAACTGGGATGCAATGGCCCCCACCCACTCTGATACAAATTTCCCTCCTCAAAGGTCCTCTTCATGCTCCAGGGAAAAATAGAGTTTATTACATAATATTGTAGAACTAAGGTATACGATCATTATTCCGCAAACCACGTACAATTCGGTTCTGTATATATTTTATTATTTGCTTTTAAAGTTTTTTAATGCTCTGTGAGCAACAATCGAGCGAATCTCCAACCTGACGCTGAGAAAGAAGATTGTACACTCTTTGTTTTGATTTCAAATTTAGATTTTTAAACAAACAATGTGTTTTTGGCATTCTTTTAAGATATTAATTGTTTCAAAAAGTATGTAAACGTTTTTATAACAAGTTTATCTAAATTTAAACCTTTAAACGAATAATGAATTGATTTATTAAACCTAATACCTAGTTGAAAATCACAACAAATGGTGTACATTCTTCTTCTTCAGACATTAAATTAGAAAGTCGGAAGTAAAGTAAGTTTTGTAGAGTTTGGATTATAAAAATCTTTAATAGTGTATAAAATTAAAAATATGCTATCAAATTTAATGGGGTTTGCAGTAAAATGATAAAAAACATTAGCCTCGTTGATTTAAGCAATAAAAAAATTTGCTTGGAGGGGACCTTTTAACATTATCTCTATTTCCAATTTATTATCTCTACATATATGATAGGTACATTAGGCAAAAAGAAGTTAAATAGATGCTTTAGGTCCACCCTAGATCTTCGATATTTTGAATTTTTCAATATGTAACACAATTGCCTTTTTAAGACGTTTATCAAGAATACCATTTGTTTGGAAATGTTTTATTTTTAGGATACAGTGCGATTAAGTTTCTGGTAGGTTAAGTTATTAAGTTCAGCGGGTCTTGGAAGTTCAGCAAGGTGAAGATGTGGAAGAGAACCTGGTATAATTGTGTTTGTCCCAGTACACTTTTCATCTTGATGTCAGCAAGGTGAAGATGTGGAAGAGAACCCGGTAGTTGTGTCTGTATAAATATATAAATTATTTACATATGTTATTATCTTGTTTTATTTAGACTTATATTATTTGTTTTCCTATATTTGTTATGAAATTGCGATCAGCTAAACATCAAATAACTATCTTACAACTTTTTGATTGAATTCTGCATACCTTTTAATATTGTTTTAAACCTAGAAGTTTCCAGGCAGAACGGAATAACCATCCTGTTATCCAACAGCTTTAGGTGGTCTTGCTATAAAGCCACCAAAATCGAAAAGAAGAATGGTCTGGGAAGATACGCGCCACCTCCCGAGTATCCTGTTAGGACATTTTAACAGTCACGAAGTATATAATTCGGCAAAATAGCATACAGCAAACAACATAGTTTCATGTCACAGATTAGATTCAAATTAAAATGGGCAGAGTAGGGCCAGTTACAACGGCACTCTTACTCGCTCAGGCACTTCACCCTCATCATAAAGCTCCATGGTGTAACAAGTGGCTGACCACCTGTCACAACATCTAAGGTACTTCATACCTGGTCATTTTAAAAATATAATATATTTAGTTTCTTTATTCATTATAAATTCCTACATTACAAAAAAAAACAATTTAAAAAATGATACATCACAGCCTCCAGGGAACAGGAAAGAATAGAACTCACTTTTCACTGCATACATTACATCACTCTTTCAGAAACGAATATAAAAGTTAAAAACTGGCACCAAGTGAAACTCAACACTCTACTGTTATAGAGTGCTGGTTTCTAATGTCCCACAGTACACCCCTTGCTATCATTTTCACTCAAAAGTAAAGAAGCATCAGGGTTACCGCAACCGCTTCAACTCAAGCTCTCTCTTCTTCCACATTCCACCCAGAAATCTCTTGCTACATTCAACATTACAATTTCCTGTAAACAAAAGAATTCTCTGCAAGTGATAGATTTTGTACACCATACTCTAATCTAACCTGTTGGAACAATTCATACTCCACAAGAAAATGGTTCAGAGTCTCCTCTTGTCCACTTACACACAGCTTGCACACACCATCCTCTCCCCAGTATCTCCTTCTCCAACCCAAACTCAATGAATCACTTCGTGCTCTAAACAAGAGAATAGAGTTCCAAGTGTTGTCATAAAATGTCTCTCGAACAATACTTATTTTAAACTGCCTTTACAGTGTCATAGTAGTCATATTCATGATTTCACACTTCCAGTTCTCTTCATCTATTTCATTTACTTTTGCCACAATTTGAGAGTCTGAAATATTAATCAAGTCTGACACTTCACTCAGTTCAATACTAGATATGTGTTTTTGAACACACTTCACCAGAACCTCCTTTTCCTTAACACACATATCCTGAAATACAAACTAGAGTAGCTTCCAAGACTCTCCATTCATTACACTCCTAAAATATTTCATTTTCAATTTCATATTCCTCATTACCAAAGTGGAAAATCCCAACTCCCCCCTCAAAGCTGCCACAGCAACCTGACCAGGGCCACCCAAGATGAAACGCCAGACTTTATTTTCTTCCCTCTGCAACTCCTGCAATTCGGTCTTACTCCACGTAAGTACATGTGATCAAACCAGCAGAGATGGTAGCACAATGTTCTCCCAGTATGTCTTACCGATTAATACTTTATTGCAGCTTTTAGAAATGACCGAATAGGTAAGATTTGAATATCTTTTCCTTTGTTTAATTACATTCTCTTTGTGCACCTTGAAGCAATCCCTATCACCACAAACCGTAACTCCCAAGTACTTCAAGCTTTTACAAAATTTAATCCCTTCAATGTTTTCGCTTCTATCATCTGTATTAATAGCTAATATCATACACTTTTACTTGTTTGTTTTCATCCTAGCTATCCAGAGACATCATTCACAACCTTTATGAGTTTTCAGTTTTCTCATATCACCAATCGAATGACCCAGTAGCCATCCATCGTCTGCAAACATGAGAATTGGAATTTTTATATTATCGTTACTAAAACCTATTCTGGCTAGCATAACCTTTTCTATAATCACATTCATTGTCATATGAATACCACTGATGAATACCACTGCTAACTCCTATTTCACCAATCTCCTTATTCCCAAAGAATACTTTCCACTTATCATTGTAGTAAATCTGTGCTATGATATCAATAAGCATGGGATCGCACCTGTATTTTATCAACACATTGATAATGTGCCTCCTATCAATGGAATCAAATCCCTTGGCGAAATCAATAGCAGTCACACATAAGGATTTCTTCATTCTGCAAGATTCACTGATGCTATATCGCAAAATCAAAAGGTTATCTTCTACATGGAGCATTAGCGTGCAGCTTTGTACCGTACCGTCACGCCGTTTTCCGTATTTTAGATAGGTACTGATTACCCACCTGATTCCTGATTCCTGATAACTTACAAAATTGAATCTAATTGTGGTGAGTGTAATAGGCTTGTGAAAGATCAGGATAAAGGAGTGCAGTGTGATTTGTGTACTCGGTGGTTTCATGCTAGGTGCAACAAAATAAATAATGATGTGTATAAAGTTATTAGTGAAAATGAAGCTATAGAGTGGTATTGTCTGAAATGTAAACAAACTTATAGAGAAAATGGAGAAAAGTTGGAAAAACTAGATAAAGAAAACAGGGAGCTGAAAAAGGAAAATCAAATGCTCAAGGATAGGCTGATTGTGTTAGAAGGTAAGATTGATAATGTAAAAGTAGATATCAAATCTGAAATAATGGCAGAGGTGAAGTCTGTTTTCAAGGGAATGATGGAGAGTACTAGAGAAGTGGAAGAGAAGAAAAATAAAGAGTGTAACTTAGTCTTATTCAATGTTAGAGAATCAAATAAAGAAAATGGAGTAGATAGAATGGGGGAGGATAAAACTATTTGTAATGAGATTTTCCAGCGTGGTGTGGGTGAAACTTGAAAGTGATTACATTATTAAATCTGTTATCAGAATAGGAAAGAGGGGAGAGCCAGGGTCAGTGAATGGTCCTGTGGCTGGTGAAACTGGTATTAGAGTAAGACCTAGACCAATGCTAGTGAAATTTGAAACTGTTGAGCAGAAATGGCAGATACTTCGAAAAGCAAAAAATTTAAGGAACTGCAATGATGAATTTAAAAGGTGTATGATATCCCCAGACATGACGAAGACAGAACGAGAATTAGACAAAAAATTAAGAGAACAATTGAAGGAGAAAAGGAACAAAGGGGAAAGGGGATGGTTTATAAAAAAGGGTAAATTGATAAAACAAAATTTTTAGAGAGGGCCTGTGGACAAATTAAAACTAAAACAAATGTATACCTTATAAACATTAGATCTATAAATCCTCAAAAGCTAGATGAATTAATCAGGACTATTGAAAGTGATCAGGGATTTGGTTTGAAAAATCGAAATATTATTTGTATAACTGAAACGCATGAGAAATTTGACAGGGTTGAGATTCCACAAGGATATAGGTTTGTGACTAGAAGAAGAGAACAGACTGATAAAAAAGGTGGAGGACTAATGGTGCTATGCAATGATTCAATTGAATTGATAAAGGAGAAAACTCTTTCTAGTGACTTGTTAAGTGTCGGTATTGAAGTTGATGGACATAAATTGAAGTTACTGTTAGTATACATGGATGTGTTATGTAACGATAGAAATGAAATTATTAGAGGTGAATTAGATAGGTTAGTGGGGGAGGTAGGAGATGAAAAGGATTTATTGGTGTTGGGAGACTTTAATGGTCATTTAGGGTTTCTGGGTAGGCAAGATTTGGATAGAAATGGGCGATATGTACTTAAATTGATGGAGGACAGTATGATCTTATTAAATGCAGATGACAGATGTGTAGGGGAAACCACAAGAGAGGAAAATAATGTTAAAAGTGTAATAGATTTTATTTTAGTAAACAGTAGACTATATGATAAGTTTTGTGACATGGAGATAGACGAAAATAAGCTAAAGTATGATTTATCTGATCATTGTTTGATGAAAGTAGTGTTTGAATTTCAAAATAGGAATATAAGAAAGAGAAAAGAAAAGGAAAGAATAGAATACTATGCTGTGAGAGAGGAATTCAGAACGAGTTTTGTAGAGTTGGTCGAAAGTAAAATAGATGAAATGACAGAACAAGCAAGTTTGGAAGAACTTGAAACTATAATGAGAGAAAGTGCAGATATTAACTTGAAAAAAGTTTATATTAGAGGAAAGGAAAAGCACACCTGCCGAGCTGATCCAGTATGGTTCAATAAAGACATAGAAAATAATATAAAAAAAAGGAAAGAATACAATAGATTAGCTAGAAATGCACAGAACGAACAAGCAAAAGTATATTGGCGAGATCTATATTGGAAACAGAAAAACATAGTAAAAAACATGGTGAAAAATGCTATTACAGAATATGAAGAAAAAATTACTCGTGAAATAAAGCAGGAAAAGGATAAAAAGAAAATGTGGAAGTATATAAACAAATTGAGAAAGAAAGAAGAAACTTCTGTCATTTCACTTTATACTGATGATGGCACATTGGTATTGGATGAGAATGAAGCAAAAGAAATTATATTGAACTACTGGACATCAGTTTACCAGCAGCATGAGATGAACATTGCTAATGTATGGAATGAGAATTTGAAAAGATCCTATGCTGCTGAACTTAATGAACCTGCTGAAACTAGGTTTGACCTCAATGATTTCACTCCAATGGATCAAAATGTGGCAACATGGGTACAAAATATATTTACTAGGATTAGGAATAGAAGGGAAGTAAGAAATTTTGATAGTCCTACAAATACAGATGTGGATGGGGTAGAGGAACTAGTACATGATGGAAGAATTGAAGGGATAAAAAGAATGCAGAATGTGTTATTTGAAGAGGAGAACATTATGAAACATTTAAATAAATTGAAATGTGGGAGACAAGCAGGAATGGATAGGATAAAACCAGAATGCTACAAATGGATGAGTGGCAGTAGATTATTTGTCAGAGTCTTAACTGTAAGCTTTAATAAGTTAATGCAGGATGGTTGTGCTCCTGAACACTGGAAAAAGTCAAAAACTGTATTAATACCTAAGAAAAGCAAGCCAAAATGTGATGAGTTGAGACCTATTTCACTGAATAATATTTCATACAAGCTATTCATGAGTCTTGTCAAAGATAAAATCTTTGATCACATGAAGGAACAGAAGTGTATTCTGGAACTACAGGCTGGATTCACAAAGGGAAAAAGAATTGAGGACAATTTGTTAATATTGAGATACTGTATAAGTGAAAGTCATAAATTCAATAAACCTCTTTTTGTAACAGCTGTTGATTTTCAGAAAGCTTTTGATTCCATTGAAAGACAAAATATCATTAGAGTGTTGAAAAAATATAAATGTGATCCTCTATTGATAGATATGATAGCACAGATATATTCAAATGACAGAACTGAAGTATGGTACAATAACAAAGAGGTGGGTGAAGTTAATGTAACAAGCGGGATACGTCAGGGATGTACAGTATCTCCTTGGTTGTTTGTAATGCTAATGAATGAAGTAATTGAAAAGATGATGATGACTGGAGTTGGGTTTAGGAATGAGAAGGTGAAGGTGCCAGTTCTAATGTTTGCCGATGATGGACTATTAATGACACAGTCTATAGGTCAAATGAGGGTTTTGCTAGCAGAAATGAATCGGATAACAGAGGAACTAGGTATGAAAATAAATAAGAGTAAAAGTATGGTACTTACTGTAAACTATCAGAATCGAGTAGATAATATAGATGGAATTAAAGTGATGGAAAATGTAAAGTACCTTGGAATCACTATTAGTGATAATAGAGACTGCTTTAAGTTACACAAGGTAAATAAGATTAATTCCAGCAAAAGGCTCTCGAATCTGGCTTATTCTGTGATCCAAAAAAGCTGCAACAAAGTGTTAGTGGGAAAGACCTATTGGAAAAGTGTAGCTTTACCTTCTATCCTGTATGGTTCCTCTGTGGTCACCTGGAACAAAACTGAGTTGAAGGAGTTACAGAGGGACGAGAATGGGGTCTGGAGATTTATCCTTGGGGGACCAGGATATGTTGCTATTGCAGCACTGAGAGGGGACTTGGGAGCATCTAATATGATTATGAGAGACATGAAGACAAAGTTGAAGTACGCACGATGTGTTTTGAATGGGGATACGGGTGAACTGACCAAGTGTGTGCTGATGGACATGTATGAGAAAGGTTATGATGCACTGGTTAAAATAACCAAAGGATACATGAGTGATATTGGTGTGACAAATTTAGAAGAACTAACTCATATGGCAGAGAATGAAATAGTTAGGCGAGTAAATGCTTTAGATGAGGAGAAATGGAAAGATGAGATGTTGGGTATGTCGACTTTGGAAAACTATAGATCATTTAAAACAAGTATAGAACAAGAAAATTTCTATGATAACTCAGGGGAGTCTGTTCTTTTATTTAGGGCACGTAGTAATTCCCTAGGGTTGCACTGGAGGAAACGTTTTGTGGGGGAAGATACCCAGTGTAAGATGTGCGAAGATGGACCAGTGGAAACAGTATTGCATTTTATGATTGAGTGTAAATTTTATGATAATCTGAGATCTGGATACAATATGCAAGGAAAAACACTGCCTGAAATGCTTCTCTTTGTTGGTGATTACAATGCAGATGTCGTCAAGAAACTGATAGGACAGATGTGGAGAAGAAGAAGTGTCAGACTGAGAGAACTAAGAGAGTAGATATGAAATTAGGGTCAAGCTAATCATAATTTGAACTAGTGTAAACTACATAAAATAGGGACCTTGACATTGGTAGGTTAGCTTGATCCAGGAAAGATGGGTCAAGGACTTTCCTCATTATATTATGTTTTTCTGAAAACAATTTTTTTATATATTTCCCAGTACATACTCCAACTCTGCTATTGGCGGGATGGGGTGTCGTGGAAGAGAACCCAGTGTGTATTTTTTTTCCCAGTACACACCCCATCCTAGCTTTGGAAGTTGTGGAAGAGAACCCTGTCTGTGTGTGTCGTTTGTCTCTCTCAGTACTCTCTCCTCCCTTGCTATTGGCAGGGTGGAGTGTTGCGGAAGAGAACCCTGTGTGTGTGTGTGTGTCGATCATCTCTCCCAGTACGCGCTCCTCCCTTGCTCTTGGCAGGGTGGAGTGTTGCGGAATAGAACCCTGTCTGTGTGTGTCATTTGTCTCTCCCAGTACTCGCTCCTCCCTTGCTCTTGGCAGGGTGGAGTGTCACGGAAGAGAACCCTGTGTGTGTGTCGATCATCTCTCCCAGTACGCGCTCCTCCCTTGCTCTTGGCAGGGTGGAGTGTTGCGGAAGAGAACCCTGTGTGTGTGTGTGTGTGTGTCGATCATCTCTCCCAGTACGCGCTCCTCCATTGCTCTTGTCAGGGTGGAGTGTTGCGGAAGAGAACCCTGTCTGTGTGTGTCATTTTTCTCTCCCAGTACTCGCTCCTCCTTTGCTCTTGGCAGGGTGGAGTGTCGCGGAAGAGAACCCTGTGTGTGTGTCGATCATCTCTCCCAGTACGCGCTCCTCCCTTGCTCTTGGCAGGGTGGAGTGTTGCGGAATAGAACCCTGTCTGTGTGTGTCATTTGTCTCTCCCAGTACTCGCTCCTCCCTTGCTCTTGGCAGGGTGGAGTGTCGCGGAAGAGAACCCTGTGTGTGTGTCGATCATCTCTCCCAGTACGCGCTCCTCCCTTGCTCTTGGCAGGGTGGAGTGTTGCGGAAGAGAACCCTGTGTGTGTGTCGATCATCTCTCCCAGTACGCGCTCCTCCATTGCTCTTGTCAGGGTGGAGTGTTGCGGAGGAGAACCCTGTCTGTGTGTGTCATTTTTCTCTCCCAGTACTCGCTCCTCCTTTGCTCTTGGCAGGGTGGAGTGTCGCGGAAGAGAACCCTGTGTGTGTGTCGATCATCTCTCCCAGTACGCGCTCCTCCCTTGCTCTTGGCAGGGTGGAGTGTTGCGGAAGAGAACCCTGTGTCTCTTCTCTCCCAGTACGCGCTCCTCCCTTGCTATTGGCAGGGTGGAGTGTTGCGGAAGAGAACCCTGTGTGTGTGTCGATCATCTCTCCCAGTACGAACTCCTCCCTTGCTCTAGGCAGGGTGGAGTGTTGCGGAAGAGAACCCTGTGTGTGTGTCTATCATCTATCCCAGTACGCGCTCCTCCCTTGCTCTTGGCAGGGTGGAGTATTGTGGAAGAGAACCCTGTGTGTGTCGGTTATCTCTCCCAGTATGCTGTGTGTTGCATTTCTACTTCGGTTGACCCTGTCTCTCTGGTTTATTTTTATATTCATATTTTTGTGTTTTTAAATAGAATGAAAATAAAGAAATTTTAATATGACATGCCTGAATAGGTATTTATATATTTTTTTTTTTCATTTTACTATGGATACATATGAGCGATTTTGACTTGTGTGGGGACGGGTGTAGGGGGCATTAGCATGCATGCTACTCTGCACCTGGTATTTTACTGGAGTTATTATGATGAGGGTGTCAAATCGATGCGAGTTAGAGTGCCGTTGTGAATGGCCCTACTCTGCAATTATGATACTGATACTGATACTGATTTTATTTAGGATCAAAATCTACTAATGAGTAATGAGTCAATGACCTCATTATACGGTTATACCGAAGAATTTCAGAAGAAAGAAAGGAAGATCATGCTCCAATCATAAACTAAGTTACTTGCGTACTGAAATTAGTACCATTTTTCTACTCTGTTCTATGAACAGTTCTGCAAGTCTTGTAAGTTTAAAACTTTACATGTCAATGATTTCATCTCTTCTCTGACTCCTCAGACTATCGGACCATCGGTCAGTCTCCAGTCTGCAAAGCATGCACAATCAGTTTCCAGATGTTTAATTTTTGGGGCAATTTCTCCAAAGATTTTAAAATTTCTCTAAAATGGCCAATAATCTCAAAATACTCTCAAATAAAAGAATATGGGAGATATTCTCTCAAAACAATTTTGAATTAATTCCTATATTTACATTAATTTAGCTACGAACACTTCTGAATTAATCCCTATATTTACATTAATTTTGCTACAAAGTTAAAGTACAAACAGAATAAGAGATCTCTACCCCAGTCTGCAGAATATGGGAGATATTTGGAAGATTCTCTACGAACAATTTTGAATTAATTCCTATACCTATTAACATTAATTTTGCTACGAACACTTTTGAATTAATCCCTATATTTATATTAATTTTACTGTGAACAGAATAAGGGATCTCTACGAACACTTTACCAGTTTCTGCAGACTGGTCTCTACCCAGACTGTATAGTCTGTATTTTGTGGTAAATTCCACCGACTTGTCGGTGGAATTTTTTCCCTTTGAAAATAATATTCTGGCAAAGTCGGTGGATTTTTAGCTATTTATTCCTATGTTACCATTAATTTTCGGTGGAAAAATGAGCAAAATGTTGGTGGATCAGCCAAATTACTGGAAATTTATGGTGATTTTCTTCAGCTTTTTGAAAAAGTCAGTGGAATTTTGTGCACCAAATACAGACTGGATCTCTACGAACACTTTACCGGAGTTTACCCCAGTCTGTATATGGTGCACAAAATTCCACTGACTTTTTCAAAAAGCTGAAAAAATCCACCATAAATTTCCAATAATTTAGCTGATCCACCAACATTTTCCCAATTTATCCACTTAAAATTAATGGTAAGTTGGTAACATAGGAATAAATAGCTAAAATTCCACCGACTTTGCCAGAAGGCAGAATATCATTTTCAATGAAGAAAAAATTCCTCCGACATGTCAATGGAATTTACCATGAAATACAGAGTACAGACAGGACTCTACCCAAGTGAATTAGTACCTTTAAAAACCTATGGCATTGGCCAAGTAATAAAGCATGTCCAAACTCGCCATTTTAATGGCGAGTTTGTGACAGTTATTTTGAGCTCTTCAATTTCAAATGGCGAGTTTCATCTATTTTTCTCCTATGCTACAATGTTATTTTGGAGAGAATTAATAATAATTTGATCAATTTGGAGAGAATTTATTGAATTTTGGAGAGAGCTGGAGAGGCAAATGGAGAGTTTATGAGACATACTATTTTACTTGGGGCATTGGCTCATAAACTCGCCATTTGTATCTCCAGCTTTCCAAAAATGACCAAATTTCTCTCCAAAATTAACGTCATGTAAGATGATTTTAATAATAATTATAAATTATTGAGATATAACCAATATACTAGATGCGCAAGAACACCCTGGGAATATTTTAATTCACGGGTGGACTTGCGCACATTTATTAATAAAGTTAAAGAGCTCTTATTCATTAATAAACCTGTGATATTCATCCCCGATACTCCTATATCACGGCAATTGCACAGCAGACTCACGGCAATTCCACAGCAGTCTCACGGCAATTCAACAGCAGCCTCACGGCAATTCAACAGCAGCCTCACTGCAATTGCACAGCAGCCTCACGGCAATTCCACATCAAACTCACGGCAATTCCTCATCAAACTCACGGCAATTCCTCATCAGACTCACGGCAATTCCTCATCAGACTCACGGCAATTCCACATCAGACTCACGGCAATTCCACATCAGACTCACGGCAATTCCACATCAGACTCACGGCAATTCCACATCAGACTCACGGCAATTCCACATCAGACTCACGGCAATTCCACATCAGACTCACGGCAATTTCACAGCAGCCTCACGGCAATTCTACAGCAGCCTCACGGCAATTCAACTGCAGCCTCACGGCAATTCAACTGCACCCTCGCCCTCACGGCAATTCAACTGCACCCTCGCCCTCACGGCAATTCAACAGCAGCCTCACGGTAATTCCACTGCAGCCTCACGGCAATTCCACAGCAGTCTCGCGGCAATTCCACAGCAGCCTCGCGGCAATTCCACAGCAGCCTCGTGGCAATTCCACAGCAGCCTCGTGGCAATTCCACAGCAGCCTCGTGGCAATTCCACAGCAGCCTCGCGGCAATTCCACAGCAGCCTCGCGGCAATTCCACAGCAGCCTCGCGGCAATTCCACAGCAGCCTCGCGGCAATTCCACAGCAGCCTCGCGGCAATTCCACAGCAGCCTCACGGCAATTGCACAGCAGACTCACGGCAATTGCACAGCAGACTCACGGCAATTGCACAGCAGACTCACGGCAATTGCACAGCAGACTCACGGCAATTGCACAGCAGACTCACGGCAATTGCACAGCAGACTCACGGCAATTGCACAGCAGACTCACGGCAATTGCACAGCAGACTCACGGCAATTGCACAGCAGCCTCGCGGCAATTCCACAGCAGCCTCGCGGCAATTCCACAGCAGCCTCACGGCAATTGCTCAGCAGCCTCGCAGCAATTGCTCAGCAGCCTCGCAGCAATTCCACAGCAGCCTCACGGCAATTCCACAGCAGCCTCACGGCAATTCCACAGCAGCCTCACGGCAATTCCACAGCAGCCTCACGGCAATTGCACAGCAGACTCACGGCAATTCCACAGCAGACTCACGGCAATTCCACAGCAGCCTCGCGGCAATTGCTCAGCAGCCTCGCAGCAATTCCACAGCAGCCTCACGGCAATTCCACAGCAGCCTCACGGCAATTCCACAGCAGCCTCACGGCAATTGCACAGCAGACTCACGGCAATTGCACAGCAGACTCACGGCAATTCCACAGCAGACTCACGGCAATTCCACAGCAGCCTCGCGGCAATTCCACAGCAGCCTCGCGGCAATTCCACAGCAGCCTCGCGGCAATTCCACAGCAGCCTCGCGGCAGTTCCACAGCAGACTCGCGGCAATTGCACAGCAGACTCACGGCAATTGCACAGCAGACTCGCGGCAATTGCACAGCAGACTCGCGGCAATTGCACAGCAGACTCACGGCAATTGCACAGCAGATTGGGGCAGTTGCATAGAAGATTGGGGCAGATTCATGGCAGTTGCATAGCATATCGAGGTTAGATTTTCTATGCACAGTTTATACAAAGGATGAACTTGCGCATTGCGCAGCTTCACATTGAAACTTGGTGTGATTTCTGACTTCTCTAGTTTTTACGTACAATCAAAGTATACGGAAAATGCGCAAAGCCACCCGGTCCGACGCTAGGCCATAGGAGAAAAATAGATATTTCTCGCCATTTTCAATTGAAGGGCAGAGGGCTCAAAATAACTGTCACAAAACTCGCCATTAAAATGGAGAGTTTAGACATGCTTTATTACCTGGCGGCTGGCACTTTACCAGTTTCTGCAGACTGGCAATAAATTAATAATGACATGTAAACATAGGAATTAATTAGACCATGTTTCCAAGTGCCAGTTTTTATTTTGTGCACTGAACTCCTCTGACTTTTTCAAAAATCTGAGAAATAGCTGCCAACATTTTTCATCAACTTTTTTCCAGTTTCCCTTCCAAAAATTAATGGTAATGTAGGAATTAATAGCTAAATATCCTCCGACATTGCAGGAATTTTTTGGGTCCATAGTCCCCATACTATAATTACCGGAACGGACCATGAATTACCCAATCTGCAAAAGATGCATGAGGTTGTGAAGTTTATCCGGCAACTATTGAGGCTTTGAAAATAGTTTCCTGAATTATCTGGCAACAATTTCTTAAATAATTCCTATGTATGTTTACATGTAATTAGTGGAGAGAATTTGGAGAAAAATTTGAAAATCTTAGGAGACAAATTGCCCCAAAAATTAAAAGTATGGAGACTGATTGTGTATGATTTGCTGACTGAGAACTACCGGAACGGAGTGGTTTTATTGAGAAATAGTCCTTGATATGTCATTTAGGTATGCGTTTGGTCGATTTATGTTCCAATTGATATCATATTTTACCATTGGGCATTTTATACTCATTTCTGCTCATATAATCACTAACAAACATAAAAAAATAGTAATAAATTTTACAAGAGTATATGCTGAAATTAGTTTTCTTTGCATAATATTTTTTAGAAAATATTTTGAGGGGGAATTAAAGTAATTTTAATACTTAATACCATTTTATAATTTAACATTTTTGGTTTTATTTTGTGTATCCATTCCTAGTATGTGTTGATTTTCTATTAATCAAGATTTATAATTTTATGCAACATATACCTACAAATTTCCTTGAATTTTAATTGGGTAGTAGCCAGTAGGTATGAATTCATAACTGCTATATGTCGCATTGAAGTTGTACTATAATATTGGCAATCAAAAAAAATTGTTGGCAATTAGTTCAGAGAAATCATTCGTCTGAAATAAAACTAACAACCAGAAAAGAATTATTAATAGGTATATTCACTCGGTCCTGCCGCATTGGCAGGAATGGTGCTTCGATCACTTTGTCAATGATCAAGATCAATTATTTACTAAAATGTAAACTCAAATTTAATATAAAGTAAACGAGAATATGAATAAAACATACAAACAAATAATGCAGAGTTAGAAATATCATAATCATTGCACATGCGGTCTATCATTGATGTTAGCTGGAAGGTTTCTCGCTAGATGGCGATGCACTTGAGAATAATCGAATTTTATATCGAATTTTTAGATATAAAATAACAAGTATATTATATTCTATAAGACTATAACTAATGTCCATCAAACGATTTATCAATAGGAGAGAATATTTTGTGAAAGGTTTACTGCCTTTTTAATCAATAAGTCTTCTCGAGTCTAAATACACGTCAATGATTTATTTTAGTTCGGGTTTAAGCTTCGGAACCAAAGGCCATTTTTTTGACATCAAAAGGAAATTAAATACAAGGGATTGGAAGAAGCAGTCAAAAAGGACAGTGGCTCCACGAACAAGGTCGCCTACCACCGTCAGTGACAAGGGATTGGATGCAGAAAAGCTACTCCGTGAATGCAGTCACTTACCAAGGAATGTGACGAAAAGGGACTCGTGCACCGGTGGCTGTACTCACGGATGGAAGAGGAAAATGGAGAGGTGATAGTAAATGAAGCCTACCTAACACAAAAATCTAAGACCTCGTAGTTAAAGAACATAACCCTAGCGCTAGGTATCCTCTAAAACTGCAATTAGTGTTAAAAAATGATAAACATGGTTAAAACTAAATAAAGACGATCCATAATTCAAATTACAACAGTTCGGGGCCCAAGGGACATGACCCTCCTTCTCTTCCATTCACCACAGGTACCTACAGTTTCAGGATAGAGCCGCTGGGGGCAAGGTTCATAGACTATAACAGGTTAAACGAATAGGTAAAAAATTGCCAGATGTACGATTTCTTGAAGAATAGTTGTGAAACAGTGAGACAAATGCGTTTTTCTTTAAAACCATACATATTTGAATGGTAGTTTCGTTCTCAGAATTCTTTTAAATAACCTAATCTATAATACGATATAAAAATATTTTAATATAATCATTTTTACTGTAGCTAAAATAAGAACAAACATAATATTGCAATAATAAAATAAGAAATATAAAATGTCAATTATTTGTAACATAGGTTTCATAGGTTTTAATCTAAAGAATAGATTTTCATCTAAAGAATTTGTAGACGCAGCTCTTAGTAACATTTCGTACTATTTCTATTAGTTTAACCTGTTATAGTCTATGAACCTTGCCTGTGGGCACTTCTATGATTAAAATTAACTATTTGATATAATGTAAGATTAACTAATTATTATAATGTAAACTTAAATTGGGTCTTTCCCAATCCCTTAAATTTAATATAAAGTGTAGCTACTAGAACGTGAATATAAGCCTATAAATTAACCCTATAAACAACATATATCGATTCAATTTCTTTTCGATTACTGGGATCAAGTGGTGAGTCTGTGGCCAAAATAATATCGCGTCTTGCGGTACGCTAAAATCCTTATTTTTGGCAATCCAGTGTCAGTTTAATGGAGAAATGATATAACTGAAACAATTTAATGGAGAAATGATATTACTGAAACAAAATATGGTTTTACACAGTCTTCCTTAGCGTCCTGCAATTGCTGCAACACTTTCTCTCTCTAGAGTAGTTTATCATAACTCTATGACTGGGATATCGAATCAATGGATTGTTCCATCGAATCGACAGACCGTTGTTTGTAGGGAAAATAAGCTGTGCAGATTTAGCTATATTGAACGCATGAGATCTATTATTTGTCATTTCTGGTAGCCACTAGCTAAAATGTTCATTAGAAATGGTGTTACAGTTGAGAATTAATTAAATTCATTTTTTTTTTTCAAATTAAATGACAACATATTATTATAGAAATATTTCCTTCAATCAAATTATAAGCATGATCGAGACAAAAAGTTTATCGAAAGGTTTACTGCCCCTTTAAGTTACCTAGGTCCTAAGATGTTAATTTGCTAACTAATGCATCAAATTTCCTGTCTAATTATGCACTGTAGTACCTACCTAAGTTGACAGGCCAAGAGAAATTCATAGATTATCTAGATTAAAATAAATTATAAACACAGTAGTGCCAGTGGCAACGGACATAATAGCTCCAATGCGACAGGTATCTAGCAGTTTATCAATTCATACATACTACCTAACTGCTTAAAAATCAAGGAAATTCGTAGATGGTCATTTGCATAAAATTTATAATCTTCATTAATAGAAACATCAGCACATAGAAATAGGAACATGAAATCAAACAAAAAATTTTTATACCTATAACACGGATTCACGAACTAAGTCATCAATCATCATGTCATGTCAATTTTCTGTTTATGTTTCAGATGTTTGGTAGTAAAAATATGAGCAGAAATGAATATAAAATGGTAAAATATGATATCAATTGGAACATAAATTGATTAAATGCATACCTAAATGACATAACAAGGGCTATTTCTCAATAAAACAACTCCGTTCCGGTAATTCATGGTCCATTCCGGTAATTGTATGAACCGGAATTTTTTATTAGAGAAATTGAATATATGCTGACATATCATTGGAATTTACAACCAAATACAATCTGGTCCAAGTGTGGCAGGATAGTCGCCAGTTTAGTGAGAAAAATGGATCCAGGTTGCCATATTTAACTCATTTAAGATAGCCTACTTAAGAATAAATTTGACTTCCTAGTGCCAAGTAAAATAGTATGACTCATAAACATAAACTCTCCATTTGTCTCTTCATCTCTCTCCAAAAATCACCAAATTTCTCCGAAATGATTAAAGTATCAAAAGTTCTCTCCAAAATAACATTGTAGCAATAGCATAAGAAAAATTAGATATTTCTCTTCATTTGCATTTTTGAAATTAAAGGACTCAAAATCACCAAGAAAATGGTGAGTTTGGAAAATTGGACATGCTTTATTACCTGGTCCTAGTGAAGATTTTACACTTTGAAACATAATTATACATTATGTTTGACCAGTCTGAATTTCATGTTAAATTCTACTGACATGTCAGTGGAATTTTTACCTCTTTGAGAATAATATTCTAGCAAAGTTGGTGGATTTTTAGCTATTTATTCCTATGTTACCATTAATTTTTGATGGATAATTCAGGAAAATGTTGGTTGATCAGCAAAATTATTGGAAACCGAAATTGTTGATGGATTTTTTCAAGTTTTTAGGTACCAACTACAGAGACTTGATGTTTGATGCATAGGTATTTCTTGTGACTATTATATGAGTGATTCAGGATTTACCTGTCATAATGTCATTTACAGGTTTTTAAACTTAATTCACCCCTCAAAAGTTATACTTGAAACTAATTTCATAGCCTCAAATTCAATAGTTGCCGCCTTGCTGGATAAACTTCATGCATCTTTTGCAGACTGGTGAACAATTTTGAATTAATTCCTATATTTACATTAATTTTGCTATGAAAACTTCTGTTTTAATCCCTATATTTACATTAAATTTGCTACAAACACTTCTGTTTTAATCCCTATATTTACATTGATTTTGCTACAAACACTTCTGTTTTAATCCCTATATTTACATTAAATTTGCTACGAACAATTCTGTTTTAATCCCTATATTTACATTAATTTTGCTACACACTTCTGTTTTAATCCCTATATTTACATTTATTTTGCTACAAACACTTCTGTTTTAATCCCTATATTTACATTAATTTTGCTACGAACACTTCTGTTTTAATCCCTATATTTACATTAAATTTGCTACAAACACTTCTGTTTTAATTCCTATATTTACATTTATTTTGCTTCGAAAACACTTCTGTTTTAATCCCTATATTTACATTAAATTTGCTACGAACAATTCTGTTTCAATCCCTATATTTATATTAATTTTGCTACAAACAGAATAAGAGATCTTATTCTGTACTATAAGAGATCTCTTCAAACACTTTACCAGCTTCTGTAGCCAGTCTGAAAAGAAGGTCTCCTCAGACTGTCAGAGCCTCAGACACAGGATTTTTTACAGAAATTGGGATTTGGGCGCAGCAAATAACATGTGAACATAGGAATTAAATAGAACTTGGGTGCAGGATTTATCCTCAAATCCTGTTATACTTCTCAGACTGGTTCTGCAGACTGACAATGACTTTTCAGTGGAATTTTTTCCCATTGAAAATAATATTCTGGCAGAGTCAGTGGAGTTGTAGCTATTTATTCCAGTTACCATTAATTTTTGGTGGCTGGATGCCAGACTGCAGGAACTGGTAAAGTGTTCTCCAAGAAAGTGAAGAAACCCTCCATTTTGGCTTCCAAACAAAAAATAATGGACCACAGTCTGTTAACTTTACTAGGTTAAATTCTGGTTCATTATGTTTACTGGCTTCTTATTTATCTTTACTTCAATGAATTATTAATTTAACTAATAATTAGAATAAGAATATAATTTTGGAATCATAGATACCACATTAAAGGATTTAAGCAGAATGTTTTTTCATTTTTTACTTCTTGTTCTTCACAACTTCAAAATGCATCACTTTTTCTTCATCAATTCTTTCAATTAATAAAATATGCAAAATTAATGTATAATCATTAATATTATCATTTATAAGGTTGGATATTCATAAAATACTAAAGCAAATATTTAATATAATTATAATAAAGTTTTCTGGTCCGTTAACTTTATTAGCTTAATTTCTGTTTCGTTATCTTTACCAGCTTCATTTCTGGTTTGTTATCTTTACCAGCTTCATTTCTGGTTTGTTAACTTTACTTGGTCCATTATCTTTACTTGCTCCTTGGCTTCTGTTCTGAGTGTTCAGTAAAATATAGGAGGAAATTAAGGATTGTTCGCTCAGAATATGTTAAAGTACAAAGTTATTTTGGAGAAGATTTATGAAAATATCATTCTTTGGAGAAAAAATCAGCTCCATTTTGAGAGAGATGGAGACCACACTATTTTACTTGGACCTTAACCAGACTGCATTTCATGGTAAATTTCACTGACAGTCTGTCATGTTGGTGGAATTTTTCTTCCCTTAGATAATAATATTCTAGCAAAGTTGGTGAATTTTTGGCTTTTTATTCATATGTTACCATTAATTTTTAGTTGATTAATATGGGATAGTGGGAAAATGTTGGTGGGTCAGCCAAATTATTAGAAATTGTGGGTGAATTTTACCATTTTGATATATTCTATCTCTAAAATAATTAAATATTATAGAAAAAAATTAGACTTTTCTTATGTGCAATTTGAGGGCTCAAATTAACATTAACCATATATATTCCTATTTTTCAGAGAAAGATATAGGCATTTAATTAACAATTTCAAAAATGTCTTCTGGAAGTACAAATATTAGTGACGTTGCTTTTGCAAAGATTCTGCTGCATGCCTGTCGCTGGAGTCACCTCGCAATCAGTGGCATATTACTTGGTAGAGTCTCTGGCAACAAAGATGGAGGCAATGCATCAATTGAAATAAAAGAAGCAGTACCTCTCTTTCACCAACAACTTGGCTTAGCCCCTATGTTGACAGTGGCTCTTACACAGGTCAGTATTAAGAATAATATATCAAATATAGTAATGTGATATGAATCTAAAAGTTATAAAAATTTAATTTTAAATTATTAGGTAGGTAGATTCTAATTGATTGTTAGTGATGATGAATTTTCTTTAAGTAAAAATTTTCATCAATAAAAAATATTATAAAGATGAATATTTTTTTCTTCTTCAAATTTGAATGCCATCATTATTCATAGTGGGTAATTGATGACTCTGCTGGCTTCTAAATTTTAGTGCATATATCTAAATATTTCGATCACTTTTGGATCATTTTCAAATAAAAGTTTTACTTCTAAAAGATCTCAGAAAAGTGATATATTGAAATTCTGTAGCTAGTCAGCAGTCATCCATTGTTCAGTAAGAAAATGATTGTTATTGTAGAACTGATTTGATTTCAATGTTCTAAGGTAGCTACTATCTAATTTGTGAATTAAAACCATTTCAAAAAAATAGTAATAGTCAGACCAACTAATAGCTACCAACTTTCTTTATTACAATATCTTTATATTTTCAAATTAGATACAGTCCACATAAAATAAAGACCACTTTCTTCCAGATTGAACAAAGATATAAACAACAAGGAATGCAAGTTGTTGGCTATTACCAAGCTAATGAGAATATGAAAGATATCGTGTGAGTAGAAACGTAACACCAATAACTAGGTGTTTGTGGAAAGATATTTCTTGTCTATTATTCAATATTCATGCATTGGAGTATTTTGTATTCACTGATTATTTATTTAATTATTTTGTATTGAATTAATGTTCTTCTCCATATTTGATATTCATGACCTTTTTTTCTGGACATAATGTTTCTAAATAGATAAGCTGTTCCGTAGCCAACTTTTACATATATCATTTCAGAATAGCTATCTGTATTGTCAATGTCATCCAAATTTTAATAATTATAATCTATGAATAATGTCCAGATCTGTAATAATAGCCTCTAATAGCTATTTGAATCTTTAATTCAGAGTAATCATCTTGTTATTTAAATTCTTTCTACTAGCTATGTAGCTACTCAGATATTTTTGAAAAGCTAGCTGTTTGGAATTATTATGATTTTGTTAAATTATTTTTTCAGACCTGATTTCATAGCCAAGAAAATCACAGAGAAAATAGCTGAGAATAATGACATGGCCTGTTTGATAATGGTGAGTTTAGTTCATTTAAGATCTGAAACAAAACATTGCTACTAATTCAATTCTTTGCCTAAATTGTTGGCAACTGCTGTAGCTAATTGCTATAATAAATGCATCTTCCTTTAGAGATGATATTATAAGCTCAGTGGTAAATATTATCTTCAAATTAATGCTTTACATTCAGGTTGACAACATGAAGATTGGTGTACATTTAGATACAGCACCCATCATAGTGTCACACGTCACACATGATGGCAAGTGGAAAACAAAAGACAAACAAAGGTAAATATCTCAACACTAATAGGATTTAGTTACAGTATATCTTATATAAATTTTGCATCCTATTATGTCAAATCTTTTAATTCACTTTCTACGCATTAGAATAAGATTATCTTTCTTAGCTACACGTAGCTAGATTGAGTAACTTACCAATTTTTCTATCTGAACCTTGATTGGTTCAAGGCTCAATTTAAAGGAATTTGATTGAGAATTGATTGGCCATATGTTCTAATTTTATTATATTCAATTTTGTGATATACTCATGCATTTTTAAAGCTATTTAGTTATCTATAATGAATACTTCTTCCAGCGTCAAGTTAGACTCTACTGCTTTGGAGTCAACGTCAGAGTTAATACGCAAGAGACTCTACCACGACATAAATGACTTCGACCTCCATTTGGATGACCTCAAATGTGATTGGGCAAACACACACATCAATGATCAGCTCAGTAGATAAAGAAGAGATAGTCCACCTCTTCTATTCCACTTTGATAATTTCATAAGTCAGCTAGCTACTTCTAACAACTTCATGAATAAATAGGCAACAACTTTTCACTGATAATTTTGCATCTACTAAATATTTTATTTCTGTAGCTAGCTACAAGATTTCTTTTAGATTTTTTTTTACCTACCTCTTGCAACAATGAGGTCAGGTTTGTTGCATTTCCAGTGTGTGGCACATTAGTCATGAGAAGAGGAATCATATTCACGGTATGGAAATTCAGTAGCTTTTGATTGAGATTAACCCTCAAAAACACAGTAGGTTATGCTTATTTGGGATATTATTTGTGAAATTGTGGCTATTGGGATATCCATCATATAAAGTTAGATTTTATCACAGGGAGAATTGAAATATCAGTCACTCATTTTATTAGCTAACTGTATATTTTAAATAGTGTAATTTTATTCCAGTTTTATTTATCTATTCAATTTTAGCTTCATGTTTTATTGTAAGATTTTAAAGACATCAACTGTAACGAGAATATTAAATTTAGTGAAGTTGATTTTTTTCATTGCTTGAGAACTTTTTTTTATTTATATTCCACATCTAACATGCACAAGATTGTTAAAATCATTCAAGTTCAGCCATTTAGTTTATCACAGTTTGGACAGAGAAAAATTCGGTATACAAATAGAAGGTTAAATTTAAAGTTGCATTAGAAAATATAAAATTTTATTAAATAAAGTAGAGATTTTCTAAAAATGGCGTTAGACCACGCCTTATAATGAAGCAACTTTCACATCACAAGAACACTGATCACATTATAACATTAGATTTAATTCGCATAGCAAGTCTTCAATAAAATAGATTCACAATAGCTTAATATGGCACTCATAAGCAGAAGGTAATTAATTATAGCTATTAGCACTTTAGCTCAAGTCTGATTATTAATAAACGGTAAGAAATTGATTGCACATCTAGCAAGATAAATCAATAATGTGGAATTTTAATATCTTCACCTTGGATGATGAGAAGAGCAGTAAAGAGATTCTAACGTTAAAACCACTAGCAGATAGATCACCGATGTTGACTAGAAATCATTAGTTATTACAGCTCCGCCTTGACTTCAGAAATAATGTCTCGTACAGACCAGAAGGAAGGTCTCGCTTCAGGGTCTGCATCCCAACATGGTCTGATGAGCTTTGCGTACACTGTGTAAGGGATGGACGGGGTACACTTCAGCCGAATATCATTCTTCAGGGCCTGTGGGGCGTGAAAGAAGAATAGCGAATTGAAATAAGTGACAACAGTGCTAGCCATGTCCTACATAGCTACTAAAAAGAATTCTAATTCACCTATTATAAACTGGTCCTCTACTGAACTGTATTAAATATAAAAATAGGTAATTTAGCAACAGCCTTTTAAAATATACATTAGCTCCATTTCTAACTAATTAAATGTTCTGAAACGATTAGACGAAAGTTTAATTTAACTGCAGTTACTACTCCTTAAGATCGACCTCAAAGAAAAAGATACTAAATTCAATGAATAAGTATTTTCATTTAAAACAAATTTATTTCATGAGGAGTTCCAAACTAATGTCTAGCATCTAAATAGCACTAATTAGATATTAAAATGTTGAATGCATACCTTAAGCAGTAGATGGGGGTCCCTTGGCAGGTCAGGCTCCCCACCCCGGGTGAACATTTCCCAGCATGTGACCCCATAGGACCACACGTCAGTCTTGTGGGAGTAACGCATGTTCTCTATGCTCTCGGGGGCATACCTAACAGGGAAAATAACAAAATTTAGCAGACTAGTGTTATTATTTAATATACGAATTTCTATTGCTTCAGCAAGACTTGTCGTTCATATAATCATATAAAACTTTCTAATTATAGTTGGCTACATGTCAAAATTGAGCATTCAAGTCTCTCTGAAATTACATGAAGCTAACCATTTTGAAAACTGTATCGCCTACAATAAAAATTAAACGAATTAAAAAGTTATTCCATCATATTTCCCCTAACATACAAATTAAAAATTATTAGCTATTCCTGCTACAAATAAAGTTATAACGAATGAGTAATTTAGTGAAAAGAAAAAGATATAATGTATTTGCTACCTACTTTATTTCTTCAAGATACTATAATAATTAGAGGGTGTAAAACATTGAATTATCGGATGAAAAATATAGAGGTAGTTTTTAAAGATGATGTTGGGATGATTAAAATAAAGAAGTAGCTCTAAAAACACACATAGGTATCTACATAAATGTAAATCGCTACTTTTCAAACATTTATGAATAAATAGGCAAAACATGTCACAGATTACTAATGATTTTACATCTAAAATTAGCTAGCTAGTTTATTTCTGTACAATATTTCTTTTAGAATTTAAAAATGGAACGACTTTTTCACTCACCAAGGTAGAGGCAAATCCCTACTGGTTCTATAGACATAATAAGCAGATGTGTTGAGTTGCTGTGCCAAACCAAAGTCAGAAATCTTAACACTGTTCTCAGACGCGACTAAAAGATTCCTCGCAGCCAAATCTCTGTGCACTATCCTGTTCTCTTGCAGGAAATCCATGCCCTGAAACGGAGAAAAATTGTAGAGAAAATACGACTCAAAATGTGAAATGAACAGAATAATAGATTTGATGAAGAAATCATACCTCTCGTTTATACTGAAACTATAAATTTTAAGTTAACATTATATAATTCAAATTATAATTTTAACAAAAAAAATAATTGTAATAAAGTTTTCACTAGACGTTTTTGTAAGTTTTGTTAAAATATGTAGAATACAGTTCAGTACACATTACATACACACCTCTGCCACATCCTGAGCAAAGTTGAGAAGAGTCATGTCTGAAATGTGAGGGGTGCCCTTGAGGTAAGTCTTGAGGGAGCCCATGGGGAGGTACTCCATCACCATGTACATTATTGGAGCAATGGATCCGTCCACCTGACCCCCCTGTTTGATCACCCCTATCAGTCGCACTATGCTGTGGTGGTTCAGTTTCTGAGGGAGCAGGAAAACATCTGGTTAACTCTATTTTGGCATAAAATTCATTATATAGTTAATAAAAAATATACACCAAAACAAGTTGATTGGTTATCTATTGTGAGTGCAATAGAACAATAAGGTAGGCATTAGTTTAATTACCTTGAGGATCTTAATCTCTCTGGCCATATCGTCAGACATACCAGCAGCCACCTTCAGAGTTTTGACAGCTACCACCGGGTCTTGGTTACCATCTGCAGATCTCAGTTCAGCTCTGTACACCCAACCATAATTACCCTGAGTGGGAAAAGGTTAGTAACTGAATAATCAATCTATTGGTGTGGGGTAGCTTTAAGGTTCGCAATATCTATTCACTATTGATGCGAGGAGAAATGTTTTGCATGCTACTTTTCACTTATTGAATACGCGCCACAATATCGTTTTTCAGCATAGAATGTGACCTTAGTAGATATCAATTAAATAAATAACAACCAAACTATGATATGAAAGGTGGATAAAAAATGACCACTGCCTAACCTCTCCAAAGCCAGTGTCAATGCACACACTCACCTCTCCAATGCCAGTGTCAATGCACACACTCACCTCTCCAATGCCAGTGTCAATGCACACACTCACCTCTCCAATGCCAGTGTCAATGCACACACTCACCTCTCCAATGCCAGTGTCAATGCACACACTCACCTCTCCAATGCCAGTGACAATGCACACACTCACCTCTCCAATGCCAGTGTCAATGCACACACTCACCTCTCCAATGCCAGTGACAATGCACACACTCACCTCTCCAATGCCAGTGACAATGCACACACTCACCTCTCCAAAGCCAGTGTCAATGCACACACTCACCTCTCCAATGCCAGTGTCAATGCACACACTCACCTCTCCAATGCCAGTGTCAATGCACACACTCACCTCTCCAATGCCAGTGTCAATGCACACACTCACCTCTCCAATGCCAGTGTCAATGCACACACTCACCTCTCCAATGCCAGTGACAATGGACACACTCACCTCTCCAATGCCAGTGACAATGCACACACTCACCTCTCCAATGCCAGTGTCAATGCACACACTCACCTCTCCAATGCCAGTGACAATGCACACACTCACCTCTCCAAAGCCAGTGTCAATGCACACACTCACCTCTCCAATGCCAGTGTCAATGCACACACTCACCTCTCCAATGCCAGTGACAATGCACACACTCACCTCTCCAATGCCAGTGTCAATGCACACACTCACCTCTCCAATGCCAGTGTCAATGCACACACTCACCTCTCCAAAGCCAGTGTCAATGCACACACTCACCTCTCCAATGCCAGTGACAATGCACACACTCACCTCTCCAAAGCCAGTGTCAATGCACACACTCACCTCTCCAATGCCAGTGTCAATGCACACACTCACCTCTCCAAAGCCAGTGTCAATGCACACACTCACCTCTCCAATGCCAGTGTCAATGCACACACTCACCTCTCCAATGCCAGTGTCAATGCACACACTCACCTCTCCAATGCCAGTGTCAATGCACACACTCACCTCTCCAATGCCAGTGACAATGCACACACTCACCTCTCCAATGCCAGTGTCAATGCACACACTCACCTCTCCAATGCCAGTGTCAATGCACACACTCACCTCTCCAATGCCAGTGTCAATGCACACACTCACCTCTCCAATGCCAGTGACAATGCACACACTCACCTCTCCAATGCCAGTGTCAATGCACACACTCACCTCTCCAATGCCAGTGTCAATGCACACACTCACCTCTCCAATGCCAGTGACAATGCACACACTCACCTCTCCAATGCCAGTGTCAATGCACACACTCACCTCTCCAATGCCAGTGACAATGCACACACTCACCTCTCCAATGCCAGTGACAATGCACACACTCACCTCTCCAATGCCAGTGTCAATGCACACACTCACCTCTCCAATGCCAGTGTCAATGCACACACTCACCTCTCCAAAGCCAGTGTCAATGCACACACTCACCTCTCCAATGCCAGTGACAATGCACACACTCACCTCTCCAAAGCCAGTGTCAATGCACACACTCACCTCTCCAATGCCAGTGTCAATGCACACACTCACCTCTCCAAAGCCAGTGTCAATGCACACACTCACCTCTCCAATGCCAGTGTCAATGCACACACTCACCTCTCCAATGCCAGTGTCAATGCACACACTCACCTCTCCAATGCCAGTGTCAATGCACACACTCACCTCTCCAATGCCAGTGACAATGCACACACTCACCTCTCCAATGCCAGTGTCAATGCACACACTCACCTCTCCAATGCCAGTGACAATGCACACACTCACCTCTCCAATGCCAGTGCACACACTCACCTCTCCAATGCCAGTGTCAATGCACACACTCACCTCTCCAATGCCAGTGACAATGCACACACTCACCTCTCCAATGCCAGTGTCAATGCACACACTCACCTCTCCAATGCCAGTGACAATGCACACACTCACCTCTCCAATGCCAGTGTCAATGCACACACTCACCTCTCCAATGCCAGTGTCAATGCACACAGTGCTCTGCCCCATCTTCAGTACCTGTCCTTTTCTCAGTCTGCCATCTTCTACAGCAGTTGGGGCAACTAACAACTCGTGCAGACTCGGGCCTTGATTCGAAGACTCCCTTCAGAGACAGAACATAATGTCACATCGTTTATAGTGGCAATTCTTACCATTAAATAACAACCCTAAAAACCGTAAATGGTTTGAAATGGGCTGCACATTTTAAATAGTTATGTACATAGTTTTCAATTTTTTTGTGAGATAGCTACCAATAAAGATTATTCTTATTATACGAATAGGTAACGATAACCAATCAGAAACTGTGCACTCACTCGTGGTACTGCTGATCACTTCGTCGTATTGGTGGTAATATTGGTAGTCTGGTGAGACCTGGTACTATACTGGTAGCCTGAGAGCTACCAGCAGCACGGGGAGAATTAGTCAGGTTCTCAAAGTTGATTTCGGCAGGGAACTGGTGGATTATTATAAGATATTATTTTACGTTGAGTTAAAAATATTAAAGTTATCTCTGAAGTCACAAATAGCTACCAGCTTTACACATCATATATTGGATTACTATTTGCAATGAAGTGTGAAAATTTGAAGATGAATTATTGAGAAAACTGTAGGTAGATAAATTTTGAATAAAAAAAATTTGTTACAACTTTCCTCTAATTTTAGAGAGCCCCATATGCAAAAATGAAAATAAATTAAATGAGTCAATTTAAATGAAGTTAAAAATCCATGCTAAATAACTAACAACAACATACATTAAACACAACCAACGTATATGTAGGCTTGACGAGCTAATAAGCAATCAAATTAAACTCAATTTTATGCGGATATAAATAAAATACCTAACTACTTCAAATTAACTCATACTCAATTTTAATTACCTTGGCAAGAGCTGCCCGGTGCACTTTATCGCTATCTTCCATGTCCCCGACATCAATGAGGGTGGCAACACTCGCATTATCATCTTCATTGATGAGAGTGCAAGTGGTGTTGGCACTCGATGCTGAGAAATTATAGTCATTCATTGAGATGCTGGAGGTGCTCTGTCCGTAAATAGGGTTGACTTCTGTCTTGCTCTTGGCTGGTGGGAAGATGGAAATGTTAGGAAGAGAATTCTAAACAGTTAGTAATGTAGCTAGTTAGTATCTGCAGATCTTCTACCCTATTAATTACTAAAAGCAATAACAGTAACTGATAGAAATTAGCTAGTTTTCTAATTCTAATTATCTATTGACTTAAAAGAGTTAGTTACTTCTATCTAGTGAAATATGTCGTTAAACTTAAGAAATCTAATATTCTTAAATTATCTTTAAAAATATGATAGATAATTCAGTGTAGCTATTTAAAAAAAAAACACCAAATACAAATGCTTAAAAAACTAGAAACAAAAGACTTCGTCTTGGCAAGTAACTAACTAATTTATAATTTAATAAAACTAGCTATAAATTATAGTTCAACAAAATCAAAAACAATTACGTCAATTAGTGTAGAATTTACAAATCTTGAAAACTTTGATAGCAGTTCAAAATTTAGGAGCTAATAAGTAGAGGAGATTGACTTACGTTCACTGGTTCCTTGAGAAGATTCTGCCTCTTCATCTTCGTCAATGCCATCGTCAGCAATAGTCGCGTAAGGTGCTGGCTGACGACGTGAATTGAAGACAGCGTAAAGAATCTGAAAAGTGTCTCGCATGATTGTCTGGGGCTCACCTCTGAAAAAGTAATTATTTTAGATAACTAGCTAGCTAGTTACATATTAAATAACAACAAACTAATAACTTATTTTCTAAATTGGATTTAACCAGTCTTTGAATTTCAATTTCAATTGCTAACAATACATAGCTAGCTAGAGCCATTATTTATTTTACTGCTACTTTTAAAAGCTAGTAGATATATTAAAAACTATACCGATTCACACAATGAGCAAGGAAGTTAATTAAATTACCAACCCAGTTTTAAATTGAGATACACAGCTATCAGCCAATCTGTTTCAGTCAATTGACTAGTAACCTATTCAGTCCCACTGTTTATTTCTCATCCTATCTCACCTCTTGATAGGCTCAAAGGACCAGCAGCGCCTCATTATCTCATAGAGTTCTAAGGGACAGGCAGCTGGTCTGGTGAGAATGTGTCCACTGGCGTAGTGGGACTTTACTTCATCTAGGTTGCTGCCTGTTAGGTAGGAGTGGAGGGGGAAAATGATATTGCTATCGAATTGAGTAACCCCGCAGGGTAGACGGTCCACATGAGGAGGTCAAGTCGAGCCTTTTTTTGGAAGAACGTTTATTGACAAGTAGTGGATAGAATTTAAGATATAACTAGTTACCTAGGCATAAACAACAATTAGCTAGCTACAATTTGATTTTCAGTAAAAGATTATATTTATATATCTAAAAGTAGCTAGGTACTAATTATCTAAATGATAAAGACTTAATAGATGATACTATATTAGCTACACAAACATTTTGAAGAAGGTCATCAGGATATAAAATGGATATAGTGAATAAGGCCAATATGCATCCCTTTATTACATCTTATTAACATTAAATTCTACCAAATAGCTAGCAAGCTACAGCTTTAGTGAAAAGGTTACAACGTCCATTGACTGCTGCCATACCATCCAAGGGCAGGACCCCATGGGAGAATATTTGCCAGGCGGTGGTGGCGAAGGCCCACACATCAGTGGAGGGGTCAAACTTGGAGGAGGGGAGGTGTTGGTGGTGCTCTACAGGTACCCAGTGGATGGAAGAGGCGTCAAAGACAGCATTGCCAGGTTCACATAACTTAACCTGGGGAAATGAATTGCATTAGTAAATAGCTATGTATATATAACCATTTTATCATAGCTACATTGTTCTAATAAAGTAGTAAATTAATAAACAATCCCAGTTAATGTCAATGCAGTAGATCTACCTTTAGCTTGCAAAATAATGCACTGAATACTGATTTAAATTTAGGGATAGGACGATATTAAAATTTTCACCAATATCTAAATTTTCACTATTACAGATTATTAGTAAGTGTTAGAAAACATTAAAATTACGAATATTAGGATTAGCTACCTAGCTATATGACCCCCATTAATAATTTCCTTCTTTATTTGTCTGTGTCTGAGGTCTGTCACACTTTGAATGATATTCAGAAAATTAGGAAAAAATGTTAACAAGTGGTAGCGTGAATACAATTCTTATACGAGTGTAATAATTATTGATTACGTTAACTAAATTAAAAATTATTTAGAATCAGCAATGTAAGTTAATAATGAACTATTTATAACTTCTAGCACTAAAATTTATATACTCTATGGCTATACTGTAATATTATCGTCATTATTCAATTAATAAACTATAGATAAATCTGAGGGCACGCACCATAAAGCCGGATAGTTAAAATCACACAAATATTGATAGTGATGCAATTAATTGAGAGCACGTTATTCTTGACGGGCAAGTACACTAGTATAGCAAATGATCGATATGTAGCAGTGTAGCTACCAAATTTAATGCATGGTATTCGTGAATTGTAGAGTTACTAGATATTTCTATTTTCGATAGCTAATTAATGAATAAAGTTTGGTAAAGATAGCAGAGTGAAATTAAATAAATGAAATGTTTCGTCTTTTATGACACAACAGAAACTCAAATTAAGTTTCTGATTCTGATTCAGTTTTCTCAGATTCGGCAGCTAGATAGCTAGCAGTGTTATGTAAAAATGTAGATACCATGCTGCAATTAAATCATTACACAAGCAAATTGCAAATCTTCCAGGTATTAAATTGGCTAAACAAAATAATGCTGGCTCACCATTTCTTTTATTTATTGTTTTTGGACTAAATTTAACCGTAAAGCTAATTTCTCACCAGGAATTTGTTTTTGTCATGCTCTGCCACGAGTAACGAACTGCAGCGAATGTTAAAGTGTCTGATGTTGAGTTGACTCAAGTGCCACAGAGCCTTGGCAAGGTGGGTCACAGCTTCTATTAAATCCACTGTGTGGAGAATGCCTTTGTAGTTACTGAGGTAGCGGTCCAGTCTACCTAGAGGCACCTGATCCATCACTAGGGCTAGGGGACTTAGACATATTCCTGTCAAAGTGGATAGCCATATAGTAAGGATAATACTATCATAATATTGTTCATTAAGGCTTATTAATGAAATTAATTAGATGATTACAAAGAATTCCTTGGATATTTTCGATTTTGAAAACTGCTAGTAGCTAATGGCTAATTGTAAAAAAAAATCACTTTAATAGCTTAACTCGGTATTCATTTGAAGGCAGCTAAATTTTCAATAGCTTTTTGAAGTGCAAAAGAAGATATACCTAGCTATCTACCCTAATATGGTTAAACTATTTTAGATTTTTGATGGTTTAAAAAAATTGCATCACTTTCAAATAAAATAAGTAGCTAACTTAATTAATAAAATGTAGCAAGACTTGCCATGGGCCAGCACAATAGATTCACAATTTCTGATCTGTAGCCATTCATTGCACATTGAGAGAAATGTGTTGGTGTCGTCAGGTGCCTCGAGGCTAGGAACTTTGATTGCAAAGTGTTTGGTCTCTTCCCCCCGGCCTCTCTTTGCAAAAGCCACCCTGTAGAAGCGACCTTTAATCACTGTGTCATTCACCTTCGTGAAGTTATTGATGGAGAAAACCTGAAAGAAATCATAGTGAGAGTAGCTTTGTGCAGTAAGAAACTCTGAAAATTTTGTAAAATTAGTTTAAAAAAATCCTTATTACTTCAATGTAACCTACCTAACTTAATAAGGTGAATATCAAAGATATTAATAGGAGTAGCTACTCACTTTAGGTCCCGAATCATTCTCTACTTTTTTGTACAGTTCCTCAAAGTCTGCACAAAGTAGCAGCTGTTCAGGTTTGTCATAAACGGAGGCGTGTAGCAACTCTTTGAGGATGACTTCATTGCCTTCTTCTCTAGAATAGTCCATAACTGCCTTTATTACACTCGAAACTGAGGAATAATTGGTAGAAGAGTCGAGAGGTGTGCCTTCTATTGAATACTTCTGTGAATGGAAAATTAGAAACAGATGTGAGAAACCAACGAGTGACATTTGTCGAGTTATAAAGAGAGACTAGCTAATTGAAATAGCTAACATAGTGAAGACAGAAATTTGACATTTCAATTAACTTGCTAGTTAGTTAATAAATTTGTATGAAAATTATAATGTAGCTATTAGTAAGTAATTCTATCTACTCTTTTATAAAAAAATATTCAATAGCTACACTATCTACTAATATTAATTTTAGACAATCCTCATTATCTTGGGCTGACCTCCTGTTGATTTTTGCGTATCACGTGAGTATTAACGAGAGGTCCATTCTTAATGCCCGTTGTGACATCCAGTTTGTAAACATCGTATTCAAGGGAAGAGAGTCTTAGAATGCCAAAACCTTGCTCTACTTTATCACTCTTCTTTCTCAATTTGTAGCAAGAGTACTTCAACCTGACAAACAGTAGCCATTAGTTGTAGATACTTCAAATAATGCATCTAATCTAAATCCTAAAAATGAGTCTAGTTAATTATTTCAAGCAAATTGAAGCTTCTATCAATTATAACAAGTCATTTAGGTATTTAGTTTCAAGGCTAATTCACCAATTATGAGTAATAAAAACTGGAAAAATATAGATTTATAATAACTAATAAATGGAAGTAGCTATAGCTGTGTGAATTTTTAGAAACATTGAATTGAGGTATTTTGAGAAATAAACTAGATGAAACTTTTTTTATAGGGAAAGATTTTCATTTCCAGAAGTGTGAGACACAAAAATGGGAGAAACACCATTTATTAGTTAGCTACATCGACTACAACAACAACAACCACCGGCAGCTATCAGTTACAGTCTCACTATCAAGACCTTGTCTCAGTTAAAAACGTTGTTACATAGATTAGAAAAAAATGTAATCTCATTTTATTACAAACCCTATAGGTCCATGACAGTTAATTTTCCTTAGAAACTCTATGGATCGAGTAGGTATCTGCATGCACAAGTCAAAGGTCCAACATTTGAGCAGTCTGTAGTAACCACTGAGGCAACTGACGAAGGAGTACAAGCTCTGCTCACAGGAGAACTGAAGGTAAAACGGTGTGCCACTTTGACGCGCTAATTCAACAGTGAAGTCTGTTAGACGAGCTGATAAAACAACCAATTCACCGATGTCGCACATTTTGCTCCAACTCTGTGAATAATATTGGGAATTTTTGTACTTTTGTCAACTACTAAATTTATAGGCTGTAAAATTAAGAGAATAGAATTATTATAACTGCTTCCTTCTTCCAACAATGGAAAACTTCTTGAATATTTCTTAAAATTTCTAATTAGCAATGATCAATCTGTTTATTAATATAAAACCTAATGAGTAGTTGATTGCTAATTATTATATCACAAACTCATCCTCCTATGTTGATAGCTATTTGGATAAAGAAATCACATGTTTATAGCAATTAGCTATAAAATTTCAGCAAAAAAAAAAATGCTGTTCAATTATAATGAAGTTATTAGCTAATGAACAAAGAATTACACTGATCACAGTTATCAATCTTAGAGACACTAATGTTTCACTATTTCACTAAAGAAGTAACTAGTTAGTTACTAACCCCTTTCTTACGCTTTGAAATACTGATACCAGGAATGTTAGGGTGGTAAGGCGCTATGAAAATCCTTGCAGAAACTTGACTTTCACTCTCCCCCTCATTGGCAGTAGCTTTCTCTGACCCCCACAGGGGCAGAGTTTCATCTTTGTCACCCTGACATGACTTCTCATAGCATTCTTCAACCTGATATGAGACACAAAAACAATTAAGATTCAAAGATTAGGTTGTTAAAATGTAACTAAACTAGTTGAAGGTAATTCACTAAAAATATCAAAGTGTGAACTATAGATACAGCTTGCAGCTAAACTCTATAGCTAAAACATGTTTTCAATTTCATAATTGTCAGAGAAAAACATATGTGAATAAGTGAAAGAAAATACATTTATTAAGAAGCTAAGTACCTAGGTATTTAAACTCAAAAAGACATGAGATAAAATGTGCACAGAACAAACCTTTTTAAGGAAAACTGAGCGAAGGAATGCAGCATCCTTACATTTTGACGGATCTCCCAAGAGTTCAGAGACTTTGCGCTTAACATTATATTTAATTGCGAAATTGTAGGAAGATTTGGGGAAGAATGGTTTGAATTCAACATCACCAACTGAATCACCTGGAAATTGAAATTTTTACAGTTAGCTAGTCACATATGGGTAGCTAAGTAGCGAAAAACTCCAATTATCAACACAATAAAATAGCTTGTTAGCTATAGGATATAAATATAATAAATAATTAGCACATAGCAATAGGTAGCTAACTAATTTACCTGTCATGGAAGTGTGGTGAAGAATATCCGTTACTACCAGACCAAGTTCTTGCTCACTGGGGAATGAGAATACTCCCTGAATGAAGGCCTCCCTTACCTGAAAATAACTAACAATATTTTATTCTAGAACAATGTAGCCAGCTGTAGCATTTCAAAATGATTATTTTCAATGGACCAGCAGGAGGCCCAGACTGTATAGGCACTATAGTGTTTTCCCCTTTGAAAATAATATTCTAACAAAGTCGGTGGATTTTTTGATATAGCTATATTCCTATCTTACCATTAATTTTCGGTGGCTAAATTGGGAAAATGTTAGTATATCAGCCAAATTATTGGTGGATTCTTTTTAGCTGTTGAAAAAGTCAGTGGGATAATTAAAGATTGAAGCTCTATTAAGTAACTAGCTACCTGCCAATAGAGATACTTCAGTGAGACCTCATCCAGTTCTTGAAGTCTTTCCAAGCTATATGGGAAGAAGCGTAATCTGAATTTCACCGTGCGATTCTGAAAGAGATAATAAATTGTTAATCAACACTCTTTCCAATGCAAGTAGCTAAATGATATTTTCAGAATGGAATTTTTCAATTTAGCCTGTGGATAAGAAATATGATAGCTACCTCAATGATACAATGGAAATAAATACAGTTTATAAGTGCAAGATCTAGCACATATATAGATATATTAATCAGTGAATTAGAGTAAATTCATATGAATATATAATGGCAATTAATGATAGCTCAATTCAATACAAAATCATTTTAAGAAAAGTTCAAAATAATTTCATTGTAGCTAGCTATATCTCACCTTAGCTTCCAATTTTGATAGGTTTTGAGATGGTGCCAGATAGTAGTTATCTTTTCCAATAATTTGAAGCCCAAACAGAGGAATACATGCAGGTCTGATCTTGAGGTGTCTGGCAGCTGCAAACAAAGCATCTTCAGCTTGGGAATCCGGTTTGAATACAAAATCAAAAACAGCGTTCACAATTTCTGATCCATTGTAAAACTTTACTCTCACTATTCCATCCATGACAGGCTAGCTAGTGGATAATTATCTGTTCATTACAGACACTATTACTGCATTATCATTAATTAATTACTCTGGGAGTCAGCTGGAATTTAGCAAACCTTAAAATACAGTAATAAATTAATGGGCCCATCTGAGAAGTATAGCAGAATTTAAGGTTAATCCTGTGCCTAAGTCCCAGACTGTACTTCAAGGTAATTTTTCTGCTTTTAAAATAATATTCTGGCAAAGTCGGTGGATTTTTAGCTATTTATTCCTATGTTAACATTAATTTTCGGTGGAAAAAAGGGTAAAATGTTGATGGATCAGCCAAATTACTAGAAATTTTTTTGTGGATTTTTTCAGCTTTTACAAAAAGTCAGTGGAATTTTGTTCACCAAATACACACTGGCCCAAGTCCTATTTTATTCCTATGTTCTTTTCAGACTGGTTAATGGGAACTGTATAGTCCACAGCATTTAGCATCTAAAATGAATCTGTTATCAGTTATCCTAAGCCTCTAAGGTATTTTCCAGAGTGGCCCTGAGTGGGATGGTAGGCTGGTAGCTATCTGGTTAATGTGGCTATTTAATTAATTGTTTGAGATTGAACAATCTTCAAAAACATAACTTCATCAACTTCATCATGTTTTGGAAGGCTGACAATATTACTAGCCAAGTAAAATAGTATAGCTCATTAACTCTCCATTTGTTTCTCCAAAAATAACCAAATTTCTCTCCAAAATGATCAAATTATGATGAATTTTCTCCAAAATAACATTGTAGCACAGGAGATAAATAGATATTTCTCACCATTCTAAATTGAAGGGCTCAAAATAACTGTCACAAAATCACCATTAAAACCAGTTTGCAAAAGATGCATGAAGTTTATCCGGCAACTATTGACTATTGAGGCTATGAAATTAGTCTCCTGAATTATCCGGCGACAATTTCCTAATAAATTCTTATGATTACATGTAATTAGTGGAGAGAATTTTGAGATTTTTGGTCATTTTGGAGAGAAATTTGAAAATATTTTGAGACAAATCACTCCAAGAATTACCAGTCTGAAAAGTACAGCAGGATTTATGGATTAATCCTGCGCCCAACGGCCCAGGTCCTATTTAATTCCTATCTTCCCATGTTATTTGCCAGTCTGCAGAATGTGTCTTTTCTCCCGCAGAGATTTAAATTTGAGAGACAGTCATTCTCTGACTCTCAGCAGCAGATTCAGAATATCCCGCAGCTAAATTAATGGTAACATAGGAATTAATTCATGATCTCCCGCACCAGTCTGTATTTGGTGCACAAAATCCCACTGACTTTACCAAAAAGGTGAAAAAATCCACCATAAATTTGCAGTAATTTGGCTGATCCACCAACATTTTCCCAATTTGGTGGATCAGCCAAATTCCACCGACATGTCGGTGGAATTTACCACGAAATACAGACTGGCGAGTCCCGCAGAGATCTCAAATTTCTAAAATTCAATCAAAAACTCCCACAGAGAGTCTAGGAAAAATGTTCAATATTCTGCAGACTGGGTTATTTGCTGCGCCCAAATCACAATTTCTGCAAAAATCCTGGGTCTGAGCCAGGGCTTCAGTCTGAGGTGACCTTCTTTTCAGACTGGAAGAATTAAAGATCTGGAGACTGATTGTGCATCCTTTGCAGACCGCAGCTAAATTAATGGTAACATAGGAATTAATTCAAAATATCCCGCAGCTAAATTAATGGTAACATAGGAATTAATTCAGATCTCACGCAGAAATTTCCAATTTCTAAAATTCAATCCAAAACTCCCGCAGAGTCTTGGAAAAATCAAAAATGTTCCATATTCTATAATTCTGCAGACTGGAAGTTATGAAGTTTATCCGACATCCCGGCGACTATTCAGACCTTGAAATTAATCTCCTGAATTATCCGGCAACAATTTTGGATTTTCTAATTAATTCCTATGTTTACATGTAATTATTGGAGAGAGTCAGAGTACCTAGTTAGAAATTTTTGGCCATTTTGGAGAGAAATCTGAAAATCTTTGGAGAGAAATTACCCTAAAAATTAAATATCTGGAGACTGATTGTGCATTAGGGTGGAGCAAAAATGGCCATTTTTGCAACTTTTTTTTTATTTGATTGGAATAGCGAGAAAGTTGTGCGAAAGGAAGTTAGTTTCACGTAAAAAAAGTTTGAAATGTCTGTGATTTTTTTTGAGGTGCCCCAAAGAGGTTAAAAATGTAGTTTTATACCCGAAATAATAAAAAATATGATCATATGTACAATTTGTTTTTTCTTCAATATTTTATTGGAATAGCACTAAAAGTATCGGGAAACAGATGTTAATTAATATAAATTATGCACAAACTTTGTACGTCATTTCTTTGAGGTGCCCAACAGCGTGGAAAATTTGGATTTTTTCCAAAAAATATCGTATTTTCTGAGAACTTTAAAAACACTTTTATTTAGAATTTAGTTATACAAACCAAACACTCAAAAAAGACATATTATTTGCAGCTCTTAGCTTTTTATGTTACTCTGATCATAATAACCCAGAACTCACTACGTGGAATTTGCTGCAATTCGAATTCCACCCTTCCCAGCCCAACCACCCAACCATGCTGAATAGTAGCTACTATTAATTAAGTTTGAAATTCATATTTTGTATCAAATTTTTTCATCCTTATCGAGATTCTACTCTTGCTCTAATAAATCCGTCTCTTGACTCTGTGCCACAAATAGAACCTGACGCCTCTGTCACTAAACGAATATATCGTTCTACAGCCTGTGTGTGGCAAGGGAAGTTAGGCAAATCAATTGAGTCTCTTGATGTTATAAATCTTTCGATCTGTTCATCAGAAATATCGTTAATAATTGGTGGTATAGTTATTTGCTGTTTTTGCCAGTTAATTATGACCCAATATTCAGATGCTTCAAATGTGAGTTCTAGTACTTGAAATATTTTTGGAGGTGCTTTGCTGTTTCTCTCATTTTTAATTCTGCACCATCCAAGTTCTCTTACAGCAGGTCATCATCTTTGATCATTGGAAGCAATATATTTTCCGGGTGCCCAAAATAACCATTTCTTTGAATAACAAGATCAATCATGTTTTTGATATTTTTATCTAGTGATCGTGAAAGTTGCATCATACTGAACAGATGTTTCGCACCATTAGCCAAAGAAAAGATTCTTTTAATGCGGAAACACATTGGCGCGTAAACCTGCATTATATAATGGACGATTGAAAGCATGTTGTCTGATGGAGTTTGCGTTGAAACATATAACCGTAATATACGGTTGGCAGTGGTAAGCCATCGTGAATGAGCCATCTTACCCGGATTACGTAAGACCAGATCTTGATTGCATGTGCTCAAAGATACTGCGTGGTGGATTTCCAACAAGTATTTTTGATCTGAACTAAGATCCGATCGATCATCCGGTTCAATTTCAACTGCAATCCTTTCATATTCAACAATCGGATATTTCTCACAATCAAGAAGTTGTTTTCCAATGGGTCCTGTAAAGCCGAGAGGTCCAGTTGTTTTTTCATCTATTTTTTGGATGAGATGCCTTAAACTTTTAAAGGAAGTTCATTGGCGTGCAATAAACAAACGATCCATTGTAATGACCTTCCTATCTTTTGTTCCATTATTCGTATGGCACCTGCTTTCACGCCAGTATTTGCAGCAGTACCGTCGCATCCTATTCACCTACTGCTTGTAATTCTGTAACATCGATATTTTTAGCCTCTAAGTATTTCAATATTCCACATGCAATATCTTTGGCATTTCCTGAGGTCATTACAAGGTGTCCGATATATCGCGATTCCGGTTCTTGCAATAGGGTTATGTGTTCTTTTTTTTTTTTTGGCGATAATATTTATTTCCTTTTTTATCTATCGTGATTGTTAGGTCTTTTCTACCATCAAAGTATACACTGCAAAGAGGCTCGTTAGTTTGTCTCTCTCTCTGCAATGTTGATCTTGTCCTCTTTCTTAGTTTCTTTCTCTCATAACTTTACTTCTGTCAATTACGCTATTTGAATCAGCGTGGGATACAATGCCTACATCATGTAACACAGAACTTGCTATAATCGCGGCTGATCTATCCCAGTCTGCAGAATATGGGATAATGGGAGATATTTGGGATATTCTCTCCGAACAATTTTGAATTAATTTCTATTTTCTATGTTTACATTAATTTTGCTACAAACACTTCTGAATTAATCCCTAAATTTACATTAATTTTACTACCAACAGAATAAGAGATCTCTACGAACACTTTACCAGTTTCTGCAGACTGGGATCTATCTGATACAGCCAGTCTGCAGAATATGGGACATTTTTAACATTTTCTGTGCGAACAATCCTTAATTTCGGCAGTATCTAAAAGACGGAAAAGAATTAATAATCGGCGTGAGCGTGCACGCTCACGCCACTGTCTAAAAGCCGGAAAAAAGGAATTTGCGTGCACGCCCACGCAACTAAGTTGACTAAAATATGGAAAAGTGGAATTTTATGGAATTTCTTGGCGTGCACGCTCACGCAACTGTCTAAAACGCGGAAAAATTAAAAAAATGACGTGCACGCTCACGCAAATGTCTGAATTAAAATAATTGGCGTGCACGCTCACGCAACTGTTTAAAATGCGGAAAAAAAATAATTGGCGTGCACGCTCACGCAACTGTCAAAAACGCAGAATTTTTTTTAAAAAATGGCGTGCACGCTCACGCAAATGTCTAAATTAAAATAATTGGCGTGCACGCTCACGCAACTGTCTAAAATGCGGAAAAAAAATTATTGGCGTGCACGCTCACGCAACTGTCTAAAACGCGAAAAAATTAAAAAAATGACGTGCACGCTCACGCAAATGTCTAAATTAAAATAATTGGCGTGCACGCTCACGCAACTGTTTAAAATGCGGAAAAAAATGATTGGCGTGCACGCTCACGCAACTGTCAAAAACGCAGATTTTTTTTAGAAAAATGGCGTGCACGCTCACGCAAATGTCTAAATTAAAATAATTGGCGTGCACGCTCACGCAACTGTCTAAAATGCGGAAAAAAAATAATTGGCGTGCACGCTCACGCAACTGTCAGAAACGCAGAAAAAAAAATGGCGTGCACGCTCACGCAAATGTCTAAATTAAAATAATTGGCGTGCACGCTCACGCAACTGTCTAAAATGCGGAAAAAAAATAACTGGCGTACACGCTCACGCAAATGTCAAAAACGCAGAAATTTTTTTAAAATGGCGTGCACGCTCACGCAAATGTCTAAATTAAAATAATTGGCGTGCACGCTCACGCAACTGTCTAAAATGCGGAAAAAAAAGAACTGGCGTGCACGCTGTAGACGTGGAGATGTGAGAGTATTATAATTGAAAACTTCGCTATAATTTTAACCCTATGTTTTATCTTTACAGAATCACTATTAAATGTTTAATTATTAATATGAATTATTTGAACGTCAACTAATTAAAAGGTCTCCAAATACTCCTCCCTGCTTCTGACTCCCTCTCCATTCTGAGTGAGTTGTATATAATTATAATGTGTAAATATATGTATATTAATATTCTCTATATAGGTATAAATAAACTCTTTTTAACATGTAATATTTTAATAAATATATGATTTACAATGATTGAATAAAACTATGAAATATAAACAATGTGCAATATTAAATATATGAAATGTAATTAGTTATATGATTGTAATAGATTACTAATATTGATCTTCTTTTACAGAGGGTACCTGTTTCCCTCGCACCTCTCATTCTCATTCTTGTACTCATACTCATAACGTATCTCAACTCACCATAAACCTTGTACCATATCCTCGCCTCTTGTATACCTCAATCCGTTACATCAATACAATTACCTGAAGTCCATCTCCTCATTCCTCCTGACCATACCTGAAAGAAAGAGAACAATTAGCATACGAATAGGACAATCACAGTTATTAATGTGGATAGTTTGACCCGACTATTACAGTGGCATCTTCGACGGGATGTGATTGTTCTGTTATCAACGTAGAAGAAAGCTAAAAATGGGATTAACTAACTCACCCCCTGAAGAGAGGTCAGGAGATGTACGAAGTGAGGTTGAAGCTAGGGGTGGTCCTGGTGTGTCTAAAGGAGCAAGGCCAAAACAGAAAAATGATGAGTGGTGTGAGGTGGAGAATGGCGACTTCGGAGTCGACACGAAGAATGCTGAACAGCCCTTTGGATACCGGAGACTGTGGAAGAATGGAGAAGATAATAAAGGAGAGAGCACAAAGACAAGAAAGCTACAGAACGAGTATGAAGTCAGGCTGTTGACAAGGGTAGTAGCATATCAGGGACTTCTGCAGCAGTTCAGCCATCCACAGGTCCGGGCAGATTTTATCAATGAGAAGTTTGGTGAGGTTGCCAATTCCTTCAACCTTCAGGCGATGGATGAATTGAGATGTTCTGTGTTCCCTCAATGGCATGGAGGATCCCTGGAAGTGTCTCCCGAGGACTGCTCCTCAGCAGCAGTACAACTGATAAAACTAATGTCAGATAGTCCAGAGACTGCTCCACACAGAAATGAGGATGCCTCTCCGTTGACATATGCTGAGTGGAATGAAATGCTGAAGATGTTAGCCCAGAATCCCTACTGGAATGACACTGCAGCAGATAAACGGTGCACCCACATTATAAAGGAGTTCAAGAGGAGCCCAACAGAATTCAAATTCTCAACAGACTTCAAACTCCCATCAACCCAACTCCCATCAACCCAACTCCCATCAACCCAACTCCCATCAACCCAACTCCCATCAACCAAATTCCCATCAACCCAACTCCCATCAACCAAATTCCCATCAACCCAACTCCCAACAATGAAGTCGACCTTGTTCTCCACCCAGGCAGAGAAGATTGAGGAAATTATATTGCCCTCAGATACGTCAATAGAATCAGACTCATCTTGTTCGTCCTCAGTAGATTCCTTTAGCAGTGATGAGAGAGTTTCTGTACCTCGTAGGCGTGGAAAGAAGAGAATAGACAAGAGAGAAATCGTCACTCCACCAATTTTCCAAATGGATGGAAAATTACACCTAAGGAGTTTCTTGTCTTCATACGAGTCATACTTCAAATCTAAATTTAGAGGGGACTCGCGGGACAAATGCCAACAACTAGAGCAGTTCTTAACGGGAGACTTATTAAATGTCTACAAAATATGTGGAGGAAGAAGACTAAAGTATGAACAAATGAAGGAGAGGCTGCTGGCGCATTTCAAGAAGCAGAAGATAGGAGGCCGAGCATACTGGCGGAAAAAGTTTGAAGAAGCGTCACCAAAATCTGAGGAAACTCTAGACTTATTTGGCATGAGACTCATGGAACTGGCGGAATTGGCGTTTCCAAAGTCACCTAGGGAAGCTGCAAAGATGCTTAGGCAAACGTTCCTCTTACAAATTCCTCACAGAATAAGGGAGAAGATATGTGATATGGAAAAGGTCATGAAGGCAACATCTGGTTGCACACAAAAGCACTTAAACTTCTCAGCTATTATGCAATTGGCAGCAGACTTGCAGGCTGAACTACCTCGTCCTCACACTATCATGTGGTCGGACGAATTGCAGAAACACGTACCAGGTCGCCGAGACGATAATAACAATGTTGGATTTGAGCCCTCTCATGGCAGACAATTTTGGTCTCAGGGCCATTTCCGACACCGAACCCCTGAACGTGGTGGTGCTCTTGGACAGGATCGTAGCTTTTCACCTAAGACTGATAACAAATGGCAGTCCCCTGATCATTGGCAATCTGGCAGATCGGACTATCCAAAACAACGTCGCTCTTCTGGCATGAGGTATGATGAAAGTCCGAGACAACAATCTTCTTCAAGACAGTGGACCCCAGAGAGATCAAGGAGGCAAGATTCTCGTGCTCCACATAAATTTTGTTCCTTTTGTGGCAAGAAGAACCACATGGAGAGTAGTTGTTGGAGGGCTAACAATGCTTGCCTTATTTGTGGAGGTGAGCACATGATGAAAGAGTGTGCCAAATACAACCCCAAATTTTCCCGAAGTGAAGCAGAAGCGTCAAACTAGAGGTTCTCAATTCCACGGGGAAGGGATTGAGATTGAAGAATTTGGTCCCCAAGATACCTTTAGAAATCGACGCTGAGAAACCCTTGGTATTCACCTCTCAACTACTGAATGAAGAGGATGCAAATGAAGAAAAGAGAAACTCCAAGGAAGAGACAAACTGTAGGCCTCACAAGATTATTAATTTATTGTATGAGGATTCTCCCAATAATTTTAAAATTGATGTAACCCTTAATAAAGTCCATAATACCAACGCTATAATTGATTCAGGCGCTGCCTACTCATTAATATCAAGTTCCCTAGCCAAAGAGTTGAATCTTGACATTGTTCCTAGTGAAGTAAAACTCAAAGTTTTAGGTAGTGATGTAATGGTAACAAATGGTAAAAGTAGATGTTCATTGCAAGTAGGTAGTATTGTGTTTAATGACATTGATTTCCATGTATTTCCTAATAATTGTATTATGAATAACTCACTGTTTTTAGGAATTGATTTTTTGAGGGGAAACTGTATTGAGATTTGTGTAAAAGATAAAATTATGGCGAAACATGTCAATAAGAACAGTTCCATAGAATTTCATTTGACTGATATTGGCGTTGTTAGTAGAACAGTATTTAAGAATATTGATTGCTATGCTGACAGAACGGTAGATTTAACACGTGGTATTTCAGGTAGGGTGCCTATTAGATTCTGTATTCCTTTACTTGACAGAGACCAATCTTTCCTTTATAGTGATGATCAAATGGATCCCAAATTGGCTAAAGAAACTAGAGGTTTATCTGGTGTCATTAGCTCTGGTACAAATTCTATCTTATGTGTTGCCCCCGAGAAATCTTCTGTAGTTCAGGCTGGTCAATTGCTAGGTACTGTCTCCACCATAGTTGAACTACCGTCGGATGTAGATGATGACTGTGATGAGCTCTTGGCAGAGGAGGATAGTCTCTTAGATCAGGTTAAGTTGCCAGAATTAGAAGAGTCTCAAAGAATTCAGGTATTAGATACTCTTCATAAGGTTAAAAAAGTATTTAGTGCTGGCGAATTTGACCTTGGTCATGCTAGAGTGACAGAGCACGCTATCAAACTTAGTAACGATACTCCTATTTATATAAGACCTAGGAGATTCTCACCACCAGTGGCAGATGAGATAGAAAGACAATGCAAGGAGCTTCACTCCTTAGATATTATAGAACCGAGCGTTTCCCCTTGGAATGCTCCTATCGTACCTGTAATTAAGAAGGGTGGTGGCCTTAGGATGTGTCTGGATTACCGTAAGTTAAATAAGGTCACCATTCCCGAACGTCATCCTATGCCCAACATATCGGACTCTTTATTTGGTTTGTACGGTACGAAGTGGTTCACTCGGTTGGATTTGGTCAAATCATATTACCAGATTCCGATAGATGAAGAATCAAGGAGCTACACTGCATTCGCTACTCCAAGGAACCACTGGCAGTTCAAGAGGTTAAGCTTTGGGCTTCGCAATGCTCCTTCGGCGTTCCAGCGCCAAATTCAGTCCGTGCTGGGGTCATTGCCATCAAATAAGGTAATCATTTATATTGATGACATTCTCATAATGGGTAATTCCTTTAAGGAACATTTGGAGTTGGTTTATAAGGTGCTTAGTACTCTGGAGAATTATAAACTAAAGATCAATGCCTCTAAATGTGATTTCTTTAGAACCGAAGTGGAATTCTTAGGACATATTGTCAGCACCAATGGTATTAGGAAAACACCTGAATATGTGAATAAAATTCATGAGTATCCTAAGCCAAAGAGCAAAGGTGAGTTGCGTGAATTCTTAGGCCTCATTAATTTCCAACGTAAATTCTTGCCTAATTGTTCGGTCATGCAACGCCCTCTATCCTGTCTAACTAGTGGTAAGAGAAATTGTGAACTAGAATGGACCAGCGAGATGGACGATGCATTCGAGGGCCTGAAGACAGCTATGGCTGATGAAGTCGAATTGGCCTACCCAGACTACTCAACTGACGCAGAAAGTCTTGAGCTATGGGTTGACGCATCGAGCTTTGGAGCAGGTGCTTATCTCGCTCAAACCCAAGGTGAGTCTCACAGGGTTATAGGCTTTGCATCCATGATGTTCACTGGCGCCCAACTGAACTACTCTACCCTGGATAGAGAACTAACTGCACTGAGATGGGGTATCAAGACGTTCAGGCCGTTTCTGCATGGTGTCCCTTTCATACTGTTCACAGACCATCAACCCCTAGTCCATCTTCACAATATGAAGCTCGTGTGTTCTCGGCTAGCACGAACCGTTGAGGAACTGTCGGACTACGTGTTCGAAATCAGGTACGTCCCTGGACAGCTGAACACAGCTGCCGACGCTCTGTCGCGTATCCACAGTAACCCCATAGAGTGCACTGGTAATGATAGTGGCTCACTGCCCTGTGGATTGGTGATAGATGGTTCACCTGTGCCTGGTGGAGGAGACTCTATGCTGGTCAGTCTGCATAAATGTATAATGAGAGATCCACAGAGGGGAGTCTTCACTGGTGATGCACAGGATTTAAGAGAGCGGTTAGTTGATGAAATCCTATCAAATCATGTTAAATATAAACTCTCATTAGATCGGGTAACTAGGAGAAACCTGCGCCTTATGCGTTTTCGAGGTCAATTACCCTCCTTTGATCTACTCATGGCAGCTAGTAAAATTTTTAAGATTAGCATTCACGTTTATTTTTGGGCCGATTCACCAGTTATTTATCAATTCGAACCTTATGATGATGTTATTCAGTTGCAGTGCCTAAGTGGTATACACTTCAATCCCCTTGTAGAATTAAACAATTATAATGCTCCCGATATTGGTAAATGTTCGATGTATACTGTGCAACGTCCTGAGTCACCTTTGTCTTACACTAATCCTAATCGTGAAGATGATAGTAGTTACGGTATTGAAGATGTGAATATTAATCTAGTCGTATCCCCTGGTCAGCATTGCTCTCACGTCGGTTGCTCCCTTCCAAGGATTAATATTATGATAGGTAGTGTTAAATGCTGCGCCATAATCGACACCGGAGCAGAGATCAGTTTGATGTCGGGTGCTGTCTTGGAGAGTCTGAACGAGAAATTCCCAGTACAAGTAGAAGAAGGAAAGGTATGTGATATTGTAGGCTTTTCAGGATACAAAAGAACCATCACAAAAACGTATGAAACTCTGCTTAATATCGAAAACCTTGAGATGAGTACGCCTCACAAATTTGCTGTAGTAGAGACGGATTGTTTTCCCTATTGCGTATTGATCGGGTATGATTTTTTGAATAAGTACCAATTAGAAATATGCTTTATGTCAAATCAGCTTAAACGAAAAGGCAGTCCAATTTGTATTTTTGAAATGGATGGTTTTGATTCTAAGTCACCAATTGTTCTATCTGTAACTTCTTCTCCTATTAAATCTCATACTCTTCAAGTGAAATGCATAGGCAGCGAATTTAGATTTGAATTGGAAGGAGCCTCATCTTCTGTAACTGGTTTGGCTTTGATAAGAGATCGTGATTCACTCAAATCATTGCAGTCAAGCTGTATTATCTTAAGAACTCTGTACAGACTATTGAGTAGGGGAACTGATGTAAAGGCTTGGCCAGCTAAACTCAAACAATTTAAGCGGCATCGTTCTAAATTATCATTAGTAAGTGGACTGTTGATGTGTGATAATATAGTTATTGTGCCTTTTCATTTTCTTGTTGGCACAGTGTTAGTCTTGCATGGTCACCTAGCACATATAGGCCGCGACAAACTTATCAACATCATAGACAGCGTGTTCTGGCATCCATCAAGATATATGGTATGCGACGACGTCTGCTCTACTTGTTCGGATTGTCAGCTTATCAAGGATTTCAGACGTACAGTAAACCCACCTGTGCAGAAGATTCAGTCAAGCTACCCATTTGAACTAGTCGCCACTGATCTGGTATCTTTTCCACGTTCACGTCAGGGTTATATAGGGTGCTTGACTGTAGTCGATCATTATTCGAAGTGGGTAACAGCCATACCAATTAAGGATAAGAAGAGTTCCACTGTGGTTAGGGCTTTCAGAACTCAAGTTTTCCCTTTTATGCCCAGAGTTCCGACAAGCATCCTATCGGATAACGGACCGGAATTCACATCTGAAGAATTCAATTGCTTTTTGGAGGAACACGGCGTAAGACACAGATTAACGACACCCTACCAGCCTACGTCAAATGGTGCCATTGAACGCGTAAATCGGACCATCAAGAATTTACTTCGTAGTCTGGGCAGCGCGGAAGGTGAGTGGGAAGAGCTTCTACCTAAGGCTCTAATCACCTATAATAACACCGTTCATGTGGAGTTAGGTATGTCACCGTCCGATTTCCTACTTAAAAGAGCTCACTGTATGGAGTTAAATTCAGTATTGAACCCTGTAGTAGATACGTGGAGACCTGGTCACCCTAACTTCATTCCCTTTAACGTTGGTCAGAAAGTGCTACTAAAAACTCAAACGCGAGGATTTTTGTCTACTAATAAGTTTTTACCTAATTTTCAAGGACCGTTTGAAGTAGTTGTTGCTCATCGCAATGGCCTAACGTATGAGATAAAAGATTTGAATGGTGGTCAATTATCAAGGGCACATTATAGTAAATTAAGACTATTTAAATCTCCCCCTGATTATATTCTGACCCATCCCCAGTATAAGATGAATGATAATGAACCGTTAATTGATGATGATAATGACCATGTTATTTTTCCAGGTGTTAATGAACTATGTATCGGCGGCTCCATCTCGTCCCTTGACTCTTCCTCGGATAGCAGTTCTGGATTCTCGGGATTTTCTCAATATGTGCAACGTAATGTCCAAAACCCAGTAATTAACGAGCGAGAACCATCTCCAAATCATATCTTCACTTCGACAGGTGATTCATGCACTAGTTGTTGCTTGGAGAAGAATAATATGTCTAAAGATCGAGCAAACACTGTGGAGGATCTCGCTGGATGTCTTGCTGTCCTGAGGTCGAGTCTGGGATGGTTGGAGGACGTTGAGTCATCATGTCCTAATAATCAGAGTATAGGTACTGGAAGTTTCAATGAATGGAATTTGTTAGACTGGTCTTTCAGTAGTACAGGGACTTTTGAGTTACCCTCTATAGATTCTGCTGAGATGGAAGATTTGAGTCATGAGCATGAAAAACACTCTTTAATCTTACATCTAGACTCGCCTAAGAATAGTTTAAACGGTGATTCAGAGTTTGAAGGATTTGACAGTAAGGAACGTATAATTGAAAGCTATGAAAGGTCTGCTAAGATTAAGAATATTTTAGAAAAACGTAACTACCCTTTTGTTAAAAATACAGCAAGTGTAGAGTCCTTTAATGAAAGACACTTGCGGTCTAAGGGCCCAATAAAGGATATACCTTGGGTACAAGGCAAAACGTTAGAACGTGTTAGGTCTAATAAAGAACCCAAATATGACAGCGCGTAGATTGTTAAAATTGTATATTATATAAATGTAAAGTTTATTTTTTTTTTATAAATTTTCCCATTTTAACGGCATTGCTAAAGTTGTGTATTTTCGATATATTTTAACGTTTGTCTCTCCGAGGAGGGGAGAGGAACGAATGGTACTCGTTGAATAAATATTAGCCAAACGTTTAAAACGAACTATTACCTTAATTATGAAATAAAAAACTATGTTGATAGAAAATTATATGTATTGTGGAATTATGTTTGTATTAACGATTAGGAATATTTTGTTATTTGTGTTAAATGTAGAGTAGATATTGTTTTGAATTGTATTTGTAAATAATTGATTATTAATTGATGTAATGTAGGATTCTTTTAATTCTTCTATTAAAATAAAATTATACCTCAGTTTGGTGGGGAGGTATGTAGACGTGGAGATGTGAGAGTATTATAATTGAAAACTTCGCTATAATTTTAACCCTATGTTTTATCTTTACAGAATCACTATTAAATGTTTAATTATTAATATGAATTATTTGAACGTCAACTAATTAAAAGGTCTCCAAATACTCCTCCCTGCTTCTGACTCCCTCTCCATTCTGAAAGAGTTGTATATAATTATAATGTGTAAATATATGTATATTAATATTCTCTATATAGGTATAAATAAACTCTTTTTAACATGTAATATTTTAATAAATATATGATTTACAATGATTGAATAAAACTATGAAATATAAACAATGTGCAATATTAAATATATGAAATGTAATTAGTTATATGATTGTAATAGATTACTAATATTGATCTTCTTTTACAGAGGGTACCTGTTTCCTTCGCACCTCTCATTCTCATTCTTGTACTCATACTCATAACGTATCTCAACTCACCATAAACCTTGTACCATATCCTCGCCTCTTGTATACCTCAATCCGTTACATCAATACAATTACCTGAAGTCCATCTCCTCATTCCTCCTGACCATACCTGAAAGAAAGAGAACAATTAGCATACGAATAGGACAATCACAGTTATTAATGTGGATAGTTTGACCCGACTATTACAACGCTCACGCAACTGTCAAAAACGCAGAAAAAATAAAAAAATGGCGTGCACGCTCACGCAAATGTCTAAATTAAAATAATTGGCGTGCACGCTCACGCAACTGTCTAAAATGCGGAAAAAAATAATTGGCGTGCACGCTCACGCAACTGTCAAAAACGCATAAAAAAATAGCGTGCACGCTCACTCAAATGTCTAAATTAAAATAATTGGCGTGCACGCTCACGCAACTGTCTAAAATGCGGAAAAAAAATAATTGGCGTGCACGCTCACGCAACTGTCAAAAACGCAGAAAATTTTTAAAAAATGGCGTGCACGCTCACGCAAATGTCTAAATTAAAATAATTGGCGTGCATGCTCACGCAACTGTCTAAAATGCGGAAAAAAAAGAACTGGCGTGCACGCTCACGCAACTGTCAAAAACGCAGAAAAAAATAAAAAAAAGGCGTGCACGCTCACGCAAATGTTTAAATTAAAATAATTGGCGTGCACGCTCACGCAACTGTCTAAAATGCGGAAAAAAAAGAATTGGCGTGCTCGCTCACGCAACTGTCAAAAACGCAGAAAAATTTTAAAAAATGGCGTGCACGCTCACGCAAATGTCTAAATTAAAATAATTGGCGTGCACGCTCACGCAACCGTCTAAAATGCGGAAAAAAAAGAACTGGCGTGCACGCTCACGCAACTGTCAAAAACGCAGAAAAAATTTAAAAAAAGGCGTGCACGCTCACGCAAATGTCTAAATTAAAATAATTGGCGTGCACGCTCACGCAACTGTCTAAAATGCGGAAAAAAAAATAATTGGCGTGCACACTCACGCAACTGTCAAAAACGCAGAAAAATTTTAGAAAATGGCGTGCACGCTCACGCAAATGTCTAAATTAAAATAATTGGCGTGCACGCTCACGCAACTGTCTAAAATGCAGAAAATTAAATTTTTTGAATCAATTTTTTTGACTCAATTTGATGACTCAAATTTTTTTTGACCCAAATTTTTTTTGACCCAAATTTTTTTGACCCAAATTTTTTTGACTCAAATTTTTTTGACTCAAATTTTTTTGACTCAAATTTTTTTGACTCAAATTTTTTTGACTCAAATTTTTTTGACTCAAATTTTTTTGACTCAAATTTTTTTGACTCAAATTTTTTTGACTCAAATTTTTTTGAATCAAATTTTTTTGAATCAAATTTTTTTGACTCAAATTTTTTGACTCAAATTTCTTGGCTCAATTGTTTTACATATTTTTCTGTCTAAATACATTTTTTTAAACAACTTTTTTTTTAATTAATTCCTTCAAATATATTCTTTGAATATATATATCTTTAATTAATAATATTTTTTCTTTTACTATTGATAACCCATAAATTGTGATGGGAAGTACACTAGTTAGTGAGAATAAAATAGAAATAGAAATTAGCGTGACGACATATTAATTATTAAATTGTATACTATACTTTTGAATGGAATAATGTTTTAGCGTGAAAGAAACGTGCGTTACGCAACTTAGTACAATGATGACAGAAAATATAAATTGGCGTGACGATATCAATTGTATAGTTTGATATCGGATGGAATTATGTGTTGGCGTGATAGAAACGTGCGGCACGCTGCTCAGTGAAAAGATATACATTCGAATATTTATTATTAAATATTATATCACGCTATTGTTTTATTTACACATATTCATTTTTCCGTTTGACTGTTATCATGTAGCGTGACAATATTATGCAATTAGACACTGTTTAGTTTCTTGCTCTTTGTCAACTTTTATTACTTTTGTTCCTTTAATTTTTATGTTAGTTTCCCCTCAAACTCTTTTATAGAAAACTAATTATTATTTTCTTTGTTTAAAGAAAATTCTTCATCCTCTCTCTAAGCTATTCCAATTGATTACGTAAAAGTTTAAGTACCGTTTTTCTCTTGAAACTCAATTTCTATCCGTTTTACAGTAACACATTGTATTTAATAACTATAAAATTATACATGCGCAACCCATAGCGGTAATTTCCACTCTAATGTTCCACTCATGTTCCACTCTAATCATGGTAAAATAGCATATAATTACAATTATCTAGAAGTAATTTAAAAAAAAATCACTTAAAAATTTGGTTATTAAAATTAATTGGCTGGAGATTATTTAATTGAATTGACAGGAATCAGAATTCATTAATTAGTTTGGTAGGTTGGTGAATTTTTATTTTTGCATTACGTACTGTAAAATCTGGCAGCGCCGTTCCCCCGGAACCACACCATTGACCTTGGACCTTGGGTTCATCCCCCCCATCATCCCACCCACCCCACACCCGGGTGGGGGGTTTTAGGTGGGGGAACCTCCGTCCATGCCAACGATACATGGGGGGGAGCTTGCGACCCCCCATCCCTCTGGCGGCGCCGTTCCCCCGGAACCACACCATGGACCTTGGTCCTTGAGTTCATCCCCCAATCATCCCACCCAACCCCCACCCCACACCCGGGTGGGGGGTTTTAGGTGGGGGAACCTCCGTCCATGCCAACGATACATGGGGGGGAGCTTGCAATATTCGTGTGTGTGTGGTGTGCGCTGACTCTCAGCTTTTTCCTTGGGAAAAACTAAGTAAATATATAAACAGTGCAACTAAAGTTAGAAATCTCATCTCCTCCTACAGTTTTGGGTCTAAAGCTTAGCCCTTTTGGAATATGAAAGAGCACTGGGGTCTCCACAGGGCCTCAGTTCTGTTTTTTTTTAAATTTCGGCTTTTGAATTTCGTGAAATTCAATTTTATTTTGTAGAGCTTATAGCTCCTCCCCTGGTAGAAGTAGAGAGTTGTGGATTGTTGTGTCGTGTAGACAATTTTGAGACGTATCCATTTCCAGGTATGAGAAATCTGTGTGTCGACCATGGTCGTAGCTACACGACCTCAAAGACAAAAGTGAGTGATTTTATAGGTGCTGGGGGAACCGCCATAGAAGGAGTTGGGGGAGGAAATGTGGTACGTGCTAACTGTTCTTAAATGTGGAAAATGTGCCCGCATCTTTTTGACCTGATGACTTTCCCTCCTTAACCCAACCATTTTGCCGTGAATGCCATTTCCGTGAGAAAAAATTTCAAAAAAATTTCAGGTCGGAAAAATTTTGGGGCTGAAATGCAAAAATTTAACATTTTCGGAATTGCGTAGCTCAGCTTGGTTTGGGTCTATGAAAATCATACTTGTATGGTCTTGTAGGGAATTTTGGGATCTTTCACGTGATGTGGGTCCCGTTTTGATCAGAGGGTTCCAGGGTCCAACCCCGGGTCCACAAACGGAGGTCAACTTCAACCCCCATTTTGAGGGGGGTTAGGGGTCGAATTTCGAAAAAAATTTACCATCACAATGAGTGCCATAAGTGTGGCATGGACCATGTCCGTACACCACTTTTTTAGACCAGTTCGACATGTAAAATCGACCAAAAAAAGCTGTAACGCCATTTTTGGCCAAAAAATGAACTTTGAAACGCTTGTTGAAGGAGGTTTCCTGGGTCCTAGGAACTTTTGACCTACACCATTCTCTAGAGAATCTCGGAGTCTTTCTGACGCATTATTTCAATTTCCATTTCGGAGGACCGTGAACTCTCACGAATTTTCAGAAAGATACGTCAACTTTTTTTTCACCAAAAAACACCCCCCCCCCCCTGTATCATCGGGGGGTTAACACTTTTTTAATTTTGTGATAGATTTTTGTGTTAGGAAGGCTTGTGTTAGGAAGGCTCGTACGTTTCAAGTATTATCACTAGGGCTGGGACAATATGCCCTAAAAACTATAGATCCCGAAAATATCATAGACGAAACTAAATGAAATATCGAATACTATGTACCGCTGGTTTAGAACCATTCAATACTCTTTAGTTCTCTCCGTCTATAACATTTTAGGGATCTATAGTTTTTAGAGCATATTGTCCCAGCCCTAATTATCACCTCTTCCATCCGTGAGCTGCTTGTGTCCCTTTTCGTCACATTCATTGCTAAGAGACTGCATTCAAGAAGTAGGTTCTCTCTATTTTTGCCGAATAATAGTGATTGAATTCATATTTATAACCTTTAAACTCTAATATAATAATTTCGTAAAAAAACATTTAATTGAATCTGTTGAGGCTTGATTAAAATTAAATGTCCTAGTGCTGAACAAAATTACGCTACTGACAATAATAATTTCTAAACTTAACTAGGACTAGCTGTACCATATATTTTTACGACTAGTTATATAAATTTAAGATAGTTTGGTTGAATTAATTAACAATATAACTATAAGCAATTCATCAAAGTTACTATGAAATATTAAATTAAATTTGCGTGCCGCACGTTTCTATCACGCCAACACATAATCCATCCGATATCAAACTATACAATTAATATCGTCATGCTAATTTATAATTTTTGTTATCTTTTCACTAAGCTGTGTGCCGCACGTTTCTATCACGCCAACATATAGTTCCATCCGTTATCATACTATACAATTGATATCGTCATGCTAATTTATAATTTCGGTTATCTTTTCACTAAGCTGTGTGCCGCACGTTTCTATCACGCCAACACATAGTTCCATCCGTTATTATACTATACAATTGATATTGTCAGGCTAATTTATAATTTCGGTTATCTTTTCACTAAGCAGCGGGCTGCACGTTTCTATCACGCCAACACAAAATTCCATCCGATATTCTACTATACAACTGATATCGTCACGCTAATTTATAATTCCGGTTATTTTTTCACCAAGCAGCGGGCTGCACGTTTCTATCACGCCAACACATAATTCCATCCGATATTATACTATACAATTGATATCGTCACGCTAATTTATAATTTCGGTTATTTTTTCACCAAGCAGCGGGCTGCACGTTTCTATCACGCCAACACATAATTCCATCCGATATTATACTATACAATTGATATCGTCATGCTAATTTATAATTTTTGTTATCTTTTCACTAAGCTGTGTGCCGCACGTTTCTATCACGCCAACATATAGTTCCATCCGTTATCATACTATACAATTGATATCGTCATGCTAATTTATAATTTCGGTTATCTTTTCACTAAGCTGTGTGCCGCACGTTTCTATCACGCCAACACATAGTTCCATCCGTTATTATACTATACAATTGATATTGTCAGGCTAATTTATAATTTCGGTTATCTTTCCACTAAGCAGCGGGCTGCACGTTTCTATCACGCCAACACATAATTCCATCCGATATTATACTATACAATTGATATCATCACGCTAATTTATAATTTCGGTTATCTTTTCACTAAGCAGCGGGCTGCACGTTTCTATCACGCCAACACATAATTCCATCCGATATTAAACTATACAATTGATATCGTCACGCTAATTTATAATTTCGGTTATTTTTTCACTAAGCAGCGGGCTGCACGTTTCTATCACGCCAACACATAATTCCATCCGATATTATACTATACAATTGATATCGTCACGCTAATTTATAATTTCGGTTATTTTTTCACCAAGCAGCGGGCTGCACGTTTCTATCACGCCAACACATAATTCCATCCGATATTATACTATACAATTGATATCGTCATGCTAATTTATAATTTTTGTTATCTTTTCACTAAGCTGTGTGCCGCACGTTTCTATCACGCCAACATATAGTTCCATCTGTTATCATACTATACAATTGATATCGTCATGCTAATTTATAATTTCGGTTATCTTTTCACTAAGCTGTGTGCCGCACGTTTCTATCACGCCAACACATAGTTCCATCCGTTATTATACTATACAATTGATATTGTCAGGCTAATTTATAATTTCGGTTATCTTTTCACTAAGCAGCGTGCCGCACGTTTCTATCACGCCAACACATAGTTCCATCCGATATTTTACTATACAATTGATATCGTCAAGCTAATTTATAATTTCGGTTATCTTTTCACTAAGCAGCGTGCCGCACGTTTCTATCACGCCAACACATAGTTCCATCCGATATTATACTATATAATTGATATCGTCAGGCTAATTTAAAATTTCTGTTATCTTTTCACTAAGCAGCGTGCCGCACGTTTCTATCACGCCAACACATAGTTCCATCCGATATTTTACTATACAATTGATATCGTCAGGCTAATTTAAAATTTCTGTTATCTTTTCACTAAGCAGCGTGCCGCACGTTTCTATCACGCCAACACATAGTTCCATCCGATATTATACTATACAATTGATATCGTCACGCTAATTTATAATTTCTGTTATCTTTTCACTAAGCAGCGTGCCGCATGTTTCTATCGCGCCAACACATAATTCCATACAATAGTAAATTATACAATTGATATCGTCACGCCAATTTATATTTTCTGTCATCATTGTGCTAATTAAGTTGCGTGACGCACGTTCCTTTCATGCATCACGAAATTCCGTTCAAAATTATATTATAAAATTAATATATCGTCACGCTAATTTATATTTATATTTCAATTTCACTAACTATAGTGTACTTCCCATAAAAACAATGGGTTATCAATAGTAAAAGAAAAAAATAATATTAATTAAAAATATATATCTTTAAAGAATATATTTGATTCAAAATATTTGAGTTAAAAATATTGTAGTCAAAAATATTGTAGTCAAAAATATTTGAGTCAAAAATATTTGAGCCAAAAATATTTGAGCCAAAAATATTTGAGTCAAAAATATTTGAGTCAAAAATATTTGAGTCAAAAATATTTGAGTCAAAAATATTTGAGTCAAAAATATTTGAGTCAAAAATATTTGAGTCAAAAATATTTGAGTCAAAAATATTTGAGTCAAAAATATTTGAGTCAAAAATATTTGAGTCAAAAATATTTGAGTCAAAAATATTTGAGTCAAAAATATTTGAGTCAAAAATATTTGAGTCAAAAATATTTGAGTCAAAAATATTTGAGTCAAAAATATTTGAGTCAAAAATATTTGAGTCAAAAATATTTGAGTCAAAAATATGCGAGTCAAACATATATGAGTCAAAAATATTTGAGTAAAAAATATTTGAGTCAAAAATATTTGAGTCAAAAATATTTGAGTCAAAAATATTTGAGTCAAAAATATTGAGTCAAAAATATTTGAGTCAAAAATATTTGAGCCAAAAATATTTGAGTCAAAAATATTTTTGTCTGTTGCGTGATCGTGCACGCCAATTCTTTTTTTCCGCATTTTAGACAGTTGCGTGAGCGTGCACGCCAATAATTTCATTTTTTCCGCGTTTTAGACAGTTGCGTGAGCGTGCACGCCAAGAAATTCCATGAAATTCCACTTTTCCATGTTTTAGTCAACTTAGTTGCGTGGGCGTGCACGCAAATTCCATTTTCCGTGTTTTAGTCAATACTAAGTGACGTGAGCGTGCACGCTCACGTCACACTCACGTTTTTTTCCCGCATTTTAGTTAGTGCCCTTAATTTCCTCCTATATTTACATGTATTTTACTGAGAACAGATGCCAAAATAGAGGATTTCTTGGAGAACAATTTACCAGTTCTTGCAGTCTGGTGATACAGATACGCCTGTTCTATCACAAGCTAAGGCAAGAGCAGACAAGTATTTTTCTGCCTTCTTATGACTTATGTGACTGACTGAATCTAAATGACATGGTCCCTTGCTATATCCTCGCAGAACCTCTGCCGCACTGCTATCATTCATTTTCAGCGCTATAATACAAATTACAAAGTGTTTGGGCCTTGGGCCTTGGGGCACCTCTGAATATTAATAGAATGTTTTCTAATTTTTTGGTGAACATTATATGGTCAATATGAAACATATTATTGGTATTCCAAGCTAATAAAATAAATTTTCAAAAAATAAACCTTTTTTAAAAAAAAAAAAATTTCGACCAATAGCCAATAGGTAGTATTCGATTTTGAGGCCCCTTGGGGCTTGGGGCACCTGAAGATATTGGATTAGAGACTTGAATTTTTTTATACTTTAAAGTGGGCTACATTTGCACAATTTCCCAACTATATATTCCAAGTTATTTATAGAAAAAAGTGTTTTTCGCTCCACCCTATTGTGCATGCTTTGCAGACTGGCCGCAGTGTCGCTTGGTGCCGCCGCCGCGGTGCGTTTTTGCACCATCATATTTTTTAAGTTTATCTGTATCAAAAACTTCATACTATTATCTCGTTGTAAATGGGTTAAGTTGAGGTTAACATTACAGAACACTGAGAACAGTAGCGTATCAGTATATCAGTATCTGTATCATAATTGCAGACTGCAGACTGCAGAGTAGGGCCATTCACAACGGCACTCTAACTCGCATCGATTTGACACCCTCATCATAATAACTCCAGTTAAATACCAGGTGCAGAGTAGCATGCATGCTAATGCCCCCTAACGTCCCCACACAAGTCAAAATCGCTCATATGTGCTCATATGTATCCATAGTAAAATGGAAAGCGGATCAAAAATCTACACAACAAAATTCTAAAAGCCGGAAAAGCCTTATTGTTGCAGTAAATCATACACTGAATTGCAAAATCGAGTCATTCGAGCAATTTTTCAATGGTTATTGGTTAATTGATTTTAACTGTTTGTAGACTAAAAAATGATAATTAGTGGTGGAGAGATTATTTTAATAGAAATGTAAGCCAATTTAAAAACTTAATTTATTTTAAAAGCATACCTTTACACATTTAGTATATTTATTAGTATTATTACATATAATGATATACATAGGTATAGGTCAATTTGTCTAGCACCTTTCTTGACGGGCGGCTCCTATCTTACGGAAACCTTAGGGTACCTATATTATAATGCACCATTATACATCTATATTATTTGCTCAGTGCTCTATATATTCTATATACATACCTACATATATGAAATTGAAATGGAGCAATGATACTAGTACTTCCATGCCTCCACCTTAATTTCACATACAACTGATATGTGACTCACATTCTATCATGTCATTATTACGCTATATTGTGATAAATGTGCTAGTAAAATGAATCTCTTGAGTTATGATGTGTATTAGTTCTTTCATAACTCAGAACCACTACATATCTCGGGTGCACTCAATAGTTTTCTATGATTAAAATCCTATATAACTATGGTCATGAAGGGACAACGATGACGCAATTCTTGACGCATATCATTTTCTATAATGTAAACATAGAAAACTACTTCATTGCTTGAGTCCATTTCATAATTCAGGTCCTTCATTACTCGAGTGTTTATAAGTCAAGAATTTTACTGCATAAAGTAATTACTTATAATTTTTCTATTATTCTTTCATGATGGAAAGCCAAGAGAAAACTTAAAAGCATGCATCTTCTTTTATCTTTTTTCTAATTATATTATTTATATCAATATATTTTTTTCTCTTGAAATGTAACTAAATATTCTGCGAAATAAATACATAATATATGAAGAATGATGACTGTATAGTCAGTGTTATTCGTACGGGAAATGGATGGAAGAGTTACCGTTTACGAGGAACTGTACATCGATACTCACCATTAATTTGTGTAATTTATAACACCGTTAACACATGTACCATTTGTTCCGATGTTCAGCTGTTTTGTAGTATATTGAAATGGATGAATTTATAGTATAGTATATTACACTTAAATACAAGATATACAAAAATATAAAGACAAAGAAATTGAACCTATTTCAAAAATATTTTAACATCTATCATAAGCAAATATTGTAAAATAACTTATATATCATCAATTGAGATTAAACAAAGTGAAGGAACTTTGCAATTTCCGAATAATATAAATAAAAATGGTTTAATTTACCCAAACTGGACCAGCATACTAAACAATATCCTTTTAACTTTTATATGATTGGAATGTTAAAATATATTTCACAGATAGTATTGGATACGATTAAATAACAAACTTGTGTCCTATTTGACAGAGAACATAAATCTATCAAAGATACATGACACTAGAAAAATGTATTACAATTGAAATATATTTCTCTCACTGTCTGTTGTGGGGAATAACATTTTACGTCGACAGAATGTATGTAAAATAAAACACATGTTAAAAAAAAATGAAATCAATATAAGCAATGAATAAAAAGGAAACTTTATTGTAGATAAATGGGTATAGGAGAGAAAACACATTTACAATATATATTTTCCCATGGAATATGATACTGGGTTGATTTAAAATAGAATATATATTTCACAAAGACTGTTTTCAATAGAAGAAAAATGTGGAAAAAAATGTGTAAGAGATAACTACATATTGAAAGATAAAACACATATGTAATATAAATCTCTTTCGTGGAGTAAAATACTGGATGTATATATGAAATATAGAATATGTGTCTAAAAAAACTATTTTATATAGAAACAATATGTTAAAAGAAGAAAATCTATAATTTTATAATTTGATGAGCTCCTTCCTTAGTTAGTTAATAAGTCAACCCGTTATGCTTTCAGTAATCAAATGTAAGAAAATTCAGTAGTTACGATATTAAAAGCTGGACGTTAGTATTATTTGTTCCCTTAATATGCAGTACATAAATAACACTACTGCTTAGCGCTGTTAAAAAAAGTGTAAATTTAGCTCAAAAAATATTTGTTGAATAAATATATTTCTCAGCCCGTGAAATTTCCACATATACCTGCTAGTGGTTATCAATATTTTATTCAAATTTAACATGTCCTAATGTGAATCTATAGTGCACCCAAGATATGAAGTGGCTCTGAATTATGAAGAAACCAATACTTCATAACTAAGGAGTTTCACTGTAATTGGCTTTTGAAAACACATGTGAAGCATTTGCTATCTATTCCATTAAAAAGAAATACAATCAACTTCGGTTATATTTCATATAACATGGTGAAAATATTAAAAAAAAAATAACATTCAATATTATTTTAAGTATCACAAAACTTACAACACTTGTGAACCAAATTTGCTATCTATTCCCTTTATTAAAAAAGAAGTACCAGCAAATTCATTTATATTTCATATAGCATGGTGAAAATATTTGAAAACGTAACATTCAATATTTTACATGAAACTAATAACAAAAATGGTTAATACGCTACCGTTAGTGATGTGATAGCGACAGACATGGATAAGTTGCTTTCTGTTGAATGCGCACGTACCAATAATGATTTTGTTGAAGGAAGAAAAGACATTATAGAACGGTTCTAAATTAGTTGTTAATTAAAAGTCTTATAGTTAAATAGTAGAAGTCTGGTGAGGACATGGCACTAGAGTTGCTGCTAGTAAAGGCTTTGGTTTTTGCTTCATCTCTCACCATGTTTGGTGAGTGCAGCTGAGTTCACTGAGTATATCAAATATGCGCAGTAGGCAGTAGCTCTCTCAAAGATACCAAAATGTGTGTGAAGATTGAGGTTGAAGTGGATAGTCAAAATATTTTCTATGACCAAACCTACACACTTAACTAGCCAATGCCTATCTATTCCATTTACAATGAACCCATCTAACTCATACCACCTCCTATACACATTACTAAACCAAGTCCCTCTATTCCTATGTGGCATGAAACTCTTTACTCACGCTAATCCCCTCTCATTACGAAGTAAAAACATTTTAGAGCATTGATAGTTCGCTGAAAATCGCGCAATACACTGTCTTGAACATTCCAAATTTAAACTGGATATAACGGATTTTCGCGTTGGTTTCGCCTTCCCCGTTTTGTTACATGTACGATTGTATGTATCTTCAAAGGGGGAAGTACATATATCTTCAAATTAAGTAGTACGTATCTTCAAATACGTACTCGTTTGTATCTTGTACGCATCTTCAAAGTAGTAGTTTAAAAAACTCAATTGGCATACTTGCATAAATCTTCTTATAAGTGCCAAAAACATCTTCAAGTGGTAAGAACCCTAATTAAGGCACCAAACATATTATCTTAAATTAACATAAGTAACATAGGGCCTGGTCCAGGCAAATCAGTCCTCATGAATTTTTTTTTTAAACTGATTTTAAGCTCTATTTACATGACTTTTACTTTTCAACATAATTACATACGTATATACAAAAAAAAATGGAGAGATAAACAATTATAAACATCTGTTCAAATATACAGGGTGTCTCAAACAACCGGAACACAACTTTTAGTTAGTATATTTCAAAACCTATAATGGTACATGTTTCTTTCAAGTATCTTTTTTATTGTTGAACCTTTAAAGTTAAATTTTCACTTAGTTTAATTCATTTTTGTGAATTTTACAAGGATTTTATTCATGGTTTGTGAAAATGGCTCTTGTGCAAATAGTTAGAAAACCTAAGAAATATTTGTTTCTTATCTCTGCTTGATAATTTTATTTCAAATAGATAATTATTCTTAGGCATTTACCAATGGATGTGTAAATATCAAATGATGGTTTTTATTGAAAAAAATATCGAAAAGTCAATTTGCTAAGATTTTAAGACAGTTTTAGTGAGGACTGGCAGTAACCCTAGATTACTGAGCAAACTTTTAAGGGATAAGGCTACAAGGGTTAAATAAATTATTGTTTATTTATCAAGCCTACTTTTCATTAAACAAACATGAATTGTACAATACTACAAACTAAAGAACATCAACTATACTATCACCTACATATATTAAACTACTTTATATAACAGCATTTATCATAGTATTTTTGTTCCGTTTAAATTTTGCTTTGAATAGACGAATTTTTAAAGGATGAAATTTCCGAGGTCTTATATTCCGTGGACGAATTTTCCGTGGTCACGCAGCAATAGTTGCGAAATGGCAATGCTGTTCTATTTTTTATTTCAATATTTTATTAGTCAATATTTGATTGAAGTTGTGAAAGATATAATGTAAATTCTCTTCCAATACTAGCAAGGTGCTGTTCACAAGTGGTACGCGTGCTGTTCACAAGTGGTACCATTTTCTATTCCACATCCCAATGCTGACGAGCTGATGATGCCACTTGTGCTCAAATGTTGATACTGTGAGGTTCTTAAGCTACTCTTACTCATCCAAACTCAAATTTCGAAACTTAGTGAAGTGAGTTGTGGGGGGTACTATTAGTTTCTCTATAGCTAAGTCCACTTATTATACAAAAGGTGTTTTTCAAGTTTCAGATTTTCAAACGTACATTTATTTCAGTTTTTACTAATGCAGTTTCTGTTGCTCATCTACTAAGAATTCAATTAATATAGTGAACGTTTACGATTATATTTACTGATTTAACAAAATTAATATTTTACTCTGAAGAGTCAAAACTATGACTTGTTTAAATAATTTATTTCTGTGTGACCCGTAGTAATTTATATTGTTGTGACCCGTAATACTAAATATTAGTTTCCGTGATATATTCAATTTATTTCTTCAATGCTGATATATGAGTAAGGGGGGGGGAGTGCCCCCCCATACCCCTCATACAATCATGAACTGTGCATTACAACAAACAAGCGGGTACAACAAACTACATTACGGCTATCTTTGACCAAAATTGACCAAAAAGCGTGAAAACACGAGTTTTTTCAAAGTTCCCAGTAATGCATAGGAAATAAATAACTTTAAACCCTCATATGGTTTGTTGTTATTGCGTGTTTGATAAGAACCCAATCGAACTACAGGACTTTATGTTCCACAGTTCATCCTAAATAGTATAAATTCATTGAATTTTTATGGATACAGTAGGTACTAATCTTGTTTATTATCATTCTAATAGTTGTAGTTGTAACTTTTAGAGGTGTTCAAGATGTTAGTTACCACATTAGTATTTTTATTTTGCACTCAACTTATAAAAATTTTATTCACTCTAATTTACAATCTAAACAATCTATATTGTTTAAGTAATTTCAATGAAAACACGAGTTTTTTCAAAGTTCTCAATCCTTCAGTAATACATAGGAAATAAATAACTTTAAACCCTCATATCTTAAAAAGTATTGTTTCTACAAAAAAACGGTTTTGATTTTCGGAATTTATGGACAAAAATACTCATGAAAAATTTAATTTAAATTAAAACTGGGAGAGATCCAGGTCTTCGCATGGTAAATTTATCTCATGGTAAATTTATCAAAAGGTAAATTCATCGCATGGTACATGGTATTTACAATATAAAACTAAATTTATTTACTTAAATAAACTCTTTGCAAATAATTGAGGAGCTTACTTTACTTTTCACTGGATAAGTGTAATTTGTTTGTGTGAATCATGCTGTTTGATAACTTTAAATGATTTAATTTTTATTAATAGAATGCTAAATAATTTTCATATGTACAGTATGGGCCACAAAATGTTTCCGCTTTTTAAAATACTTGTAAATCGTTAGCCAATAGACGAAAAAACTGTATCTTGTTCTCTTTTTCTCCGCCTCTTATTGTACTATTAACAGGTAAAAACAATTTTGAACTGATGGACATAGTTTAAGAACAGGTAAGGAAAAAGTGAGGGTGATTATTTTTGTCAGTGCGCGAAGGTTATTCTTAGAGATGACTCTTTGATTTTGGTTACTAAAAGGCAGTGAATAAGGGAAAAATATATTATAATGGTAAACATTTTAATACAGGGTGCTTACACTTTTTCCTTGGAAATTATTTTGAAATAGAACAACTTCAGTGACATTTTGATCTCATTGAAGTTTTCACTAGGAATATTCATTCTTCGTTTGTTCTGTGCATGGTTAAGGGTATGATTACTATGGATGCGTATTCGAGCGATTTTTCACACTGACCACTTATGATGAAATCAGATGAAAATCAAATTCATACTTAACAATGGAAGTGGTTACAGTGGCAGCGATTTAGTCGTCAGAATACGTACGAAGCCGTCAGAACATCTTCAGCGTTCAAAAGAGTTTGATTTTTTCATGCGACTAGCGACAGATTCGGTAATTTATGTGTTTAATTCTCTTACTCTATATGGCTGTTACTGTTTACCCATGCGTTTTGGAAATATATTATTTGATACTATCAGGAATAATACAGATATTATTTAATTATATATAGTATATATTTGTTTATATAAAGGGTTGAATTGGTTGTTACTTTGTACAATTATTTTCAATGAAATTGAGTATCCTTAGAATTATATAATTAATATTCTTATTTTTCTATTAAGTATTTCAAAAATTGTGTTTAGTGAAAATGACAATCAAATTGGCGTGGCGTCTATTATTTCAGAGGCACGCAGGTAGGTTTTTAATTCCTCCCAAACATTATATCGCATAAACACAGATTAGACCACAATTTTAATTGGGCAGATACATACTGACGATCTGAAATCGCGTACAGTGTAACCACCTCGCACTGACGATAAGTTCTGACAATATCGTCAGTGCGAAAAATAGCCTGAATACGCATGCATAGTAACCGTACCAATAGGGTATGGTTACTATGGACGCGTATTCGTGTGATTTTTTACACTGTCGATATCGTCCGAACTAGTCGTCAGTGCGAGGTGGTTACACTGTACACTATTTATGATCGCTTCTGCCTAATTAATTTAATATTGGTGTAGAAACTATATTTATTTGAGGCAATGTTCAGGATGAATTAAAAAACCTACCTGTGTGCCTTTGAAATAATAGACGCGACACTAATTGGATTATTATCACAGCACACAACTATAATATGGATATTCAAGGTTGTTGAAAAAAAATTGTACAGAGTAACAACCAATTCAAGCCTTTATATAAACAAATATTTATTATGAATAATTAAAACATATATGTAATATTCCCGATAGTATCTAATAATATATTTCCAAAACGCATAAGTGAAAGTAAGAGGATTAAACACAAAAATTACCGAATCAGTCGCTAGTCGCATGAAAAAATCAAACTTGTTTGAACGCTGAAGTTATTCTAACGACTTCGTACGTATTCTGACGACTAAATCGCTGCCACTGTAACCACTTCCATTGGAAAGTATGAATTTGATTTTCATCTGATTCATCAGAAGTTGTCAGTACGATATCGTCAGAACTGATCGTCAGTGCGAGGTGGTTACACTGTACGCGATTTCTGATCGTCAGTATGTTTCTGCCCAATTGATATTGGGGTCTAAAATATATGTTTATTAGATATAATGGTCGGGATGAATTAAAAATCTACCTGTGTATGCTAATGTGATCATTTTTTATTCACTGCATACAATTTTTGAAATACAAAATAGAAAAATAAGGAGAATATTTTTTATATAACTATTAGGATATTCAAATTTATTGAGGAAAAATTGGGCACAGTAACAACCAATTCAAGCTTTTATATAAACAAATAGGTATTATATATATAATTAAATGATAACTGTATTATTCCTGATAAGTAGTATGAATAAAATATTTCCAAAAACGCAAGGGTAAACAGTAACAGCAATCGAAAGTAAGTGAATTAAACACAAAAATTACCAAATTTGTCGCTAGTCGCATGAAAAAGTCAAACTCAATTGATCGCTGAAGTTGTTCTGACGACTTCGTACGTATTCTGACGACTGAATCGCTGCCACTGTAACCACTCCCATTGGAAAGTATGAATTTGATTTTCTTCCGATTTCATCAGAAGTCGTCAGTGCGAAAAATCGCTTGAATACGCATCTATATACTTATATGAAGCGGGCGTTAACCATTCACTGAACAAGCGAAGAACGAATATTCCTTGTGAAAACTTCAATGAGATCAAAATGTCACTGAAGTTTTTCTATTTCAAAATCATTTCCAAGGAAGAAGTGTAAGCACCCTGTATTAAAATGTCTAGTATTTTTTCTTTTATTCAGTCCCTTTTAGTGAGTAAAATCACAGAGTTAGCTCTAAGAATAACCTTCGCGCACTGACAAAAATAATCACCCTCACTTTTTCCTTACCTGTTCTTAAACTATGTCCATCAGTTCAAAATTGTTTTTACCTGTATATAGTACAATAAGAGGCGGAGAAAAGAGACGAAGATACAGTTTTTTCGTCCACTGGATAACGATGTACAAGTATTTAAAAAAGCGAAAACATTTGTGTGGCCCATAATTACTATAAAATTGAAAAAAATTATTATTGCAAACATAAATATAAATGTTACACCTGTTTGAAACGTTATAACGTTATAATGTCTTTTTATAAAAAATCATATTCTCTTCTATTATGTATTTTTCTATTATTTGTATTATCTACTTTTATAATTATATTCACCGATAATTTACTATGAAATTACCATTCGTTGAATTTGCCATGCGATGAAATTACCATGCGATGAATTAACCCTGCGATGAATTAACCCTGCGATGAATTTACCATGCGCCGAATTTACTGCGATGAATTTACACTGATCCATCCCTTTAATCGGGTTTTCAGTTTTTGGATTTTCAGTTTTTCTAGATTTTCGGGAATCTTGTCTTATCGGATGTTCGATTTTTTTGGCTATTCTTTTCCCGAATCGTTTTTTCCGGATTTTCTTTTTTTCCTAATATTTGTTTTTTTTTCCGGATTTTCCTTTTATTTTGATATTCAAATTTTTGCTATTCTCACTATTTTTGAATTTTTCTGTAATTTCCGATTTTTCTGTATTTTCGAATAAACTGAATGCCAGACCATAGCAGACAGATAGGAAAACAAATATGAAGATAAAAAACTGTTTATGGGAGATGATTAGCTATTGCTAACATTATTGTTCATAATATTGTTAGGAATAGCTATAGGTACTTATAAAATCCAAATGTCGAATATCAAATTTCGATATAATTATTTAAATTCTCAAATGTCCCTCCAATTTAAAATGGAGGGGACATTTAATGCTCAGATTGGTTTATGACATATGCAAGCTCCAATTTTCCAAGCAATGTGAGTCTTCAATAATCGAATAGTTACCTTAATTTGTATATGTGAGCTAAAAAATGAAGGCGTCATTATATATGAATTAATCTCACCAAATACGAATCTATAAGGGCTAAAAAAAATTTATTGTCATATAATATATTGCAGATAATTTCAGTGTTTTTTTAAAACCTACAAAAAATTCTCAATATCTCGCTACAAGATGGTTACCATATTGCTCAGATTGTTAATGATTCAAATGACGGTAAGTTATTGTAAAATTTTGAATTTCATAAGATTTATGAGGTTTATCCTTTTGATAGTAATTATTTATTTTATTCTTCAGATGCAGTTTGATCTGGCATCTAAATTGGAAGGACGAACTGCTCATTACGTAAGAAATACTTTTGCCCACTTAGCACAACATGTTTCTTCATTATATTTTTACAAATTACTAAATTTTGCCTCTTACTTCATGTACAGTCAAAGAAGAATGTATATGTAGTTAATTTTTCACACTTTACTAATTTTCTTATTTCCACAAAGAAACTTAATAATTTTAATGCTTGTAGATATTTCAAAATTGATCTAGATACATGACGACAAATTTGTAAGATTTGAATATGATAGAAAATTAAAAAACTTTGATTATTAGCATTAACACATTGACTCTTTTCTCGGATGATACATCATCACTACGTGACTTTTTTATCAGATAGTTTATCATTACAGTGATTCCTTGTTTAATAGTACATCATCAAAATTATTATTTTCTCTGAGAAAACATCAACAGAGTGACTCTTTTCTGTGATGGTACATCATCATTGTAACATTTTTCTCTGTTAGAACATCAGCAGTTCAACACAGTGACTCTTTTCTCTGATAGTACATCATCAAATTGATTATTTTCTCTGACAGTACAAAATCACAGCACTCTTTTCTGAGAAATGAGTCAAATGACATACAAGTAAATCTGATATATTGATTTGCTCATATGTTCTGTGAATATTTGAATTATCTTTATATATCCAGGTGAACTTGTTGGCGCCTTCAGACAATGAGACAGAAGAGCGTATAACCTGTCCAGTATTAAAGTTACAATGCACATCATAATTCACCCAATTCAAAATTATGGTAAAGTCCTAGATCTGCGCAGATCTAGGCAAGCAGTTCTTTTTTATATTGCATAAAATCATTTTCTAATCGAATTAATAATTGTACAGTATATTCCTTACCGCTGTGAATAATGTATTTAATACAAATTGCAATAAAAAGTAGATTTGAAAATTAAAATAGAAAAAGTGATTAGAAAAATGATAATAGACTCCATCTCAGTTTGTTCGATGAATATCAGAAAATTGGAAAAAATTGAGAATTATAAGAGAAACCTTCGTTGTGATATTTCTTTCAAGGAGTTGAGGATTTCCCGATATTATAATCACCTTTCTGAACATAATTAAAACTAACTATTAAAAAAAAATCATAAATAAATGGCCTATGCCTAAATATGAATATTGCATTACCCTACACTTATAGTTCTTTGTGCAACGTTCTTTGCACAAACGTTTATGGAGATACGCAAATTGGCGTCAATAATCTGCCTAACCAGATGGTGAATTATCCAAATTACATAATTTTCTTTTTCTTTGATGAGTATTATTCAGATGAATTACAGAGAATACAATGTTTCATAATTAAATATGCTAATTCTATTAAAACACATAATATTTGCAAATGATGATTTGACCCGCACTCTCCCTTTAATGTATAATATAATTTTAAATCTTATTTTAAATTCCAATGTTAGGACACACTCCCGTATGAGCATAAATATATATAGAGTAAATAAGAACCTACTAAATATGCATTCTTCGAGAACTTTTCTGGTACAAAGTTTATCTGCCACTAATAACCAACAACCAGACTGTCTAGTGAGGCCAGCAGAAAACCGTGTAAAAGTGAATCATGCTTATATTCATATTACATAGGAAAATAATAGATGGGAAACGAATTATTACTCACTGATAAATAAAGTACAAATAATTAGGTCTTCCGTTTTTCGTCCAATACCAAACACATGATAAAAAAACGAACAATAACTTATGTTCAAATCGATTGATTAGAAACAGTGTTCACATCATTTGTTTATGCAATCAGGTGCAGGTGACCGCTAATCAGAGTATGTTTCTGATGAAATTATTGGTGATAAGATAAAAGAATAGTGTTGAAGTTCACACCTGTTGAGTTTTGACTTGTTTACAAAGTATATAAGACGTGCATCGATGAATTATAAATATAGTATTCATTGTTAAAAGTCTACTTGGTATCCAAGTGAAATTTAAATAGAAAAATGACGTTGTATCGTATTTTAGTAGCCCTTTTTGCTGTAATTGTTGCAGTACGAGGTTGGTTTATGTGTTATTTCATGGATTTTCTAGTACTTACAATTAAATATTTTTCAAAACGCTAAAAAAGTCAAAATTTTAGTTAATAACATACAACTTAAGAAATTCATAATGATTAGATTCTTAATTATTCAATAATCAAGCCTGTACTAAGTTTCTATTATGTTTATCTGTAATATTTCGCATTCATTCTAACAGCTACCTAAAGGTTAATTAAAACAGAAAGAAATATGTTGCATCTTATTAAATATCGTGCCAACTCCAATAAACACCGTGTTCTAATATACTTCGAATTTGAAATCTTTCAAATTTATCTCCATATTAGCCACTAGTTCATATACTATCTTCAACAAGCATAAATAGTACTGGTTGATTTCAATTTCAAGCTGTTGCAATTAGCAGACTAAAAAAGTTGCTTCATACATACTCTCGTTTCCTTTCGGTTACATTAACCAGTTAGTGGTATCATAATTTGATTAAAGTGAACTTGAACTGTTTCAATCTATTACAGCTCAGACTGACCCATGTGCACCCGCTTGTACGGAAGATAACAATGGCGACTACATTGCCCATCCATCAGACTGTTCTCTGTTTTACCTTTGCAGCAACGGCCAGGCTCTTTTGAACGAATGTCCTGGAGATCTCTATTTCAGTCCATCACTTGGAGTTTGCGATCAGCCAGAAAATGCTAACTGTGTTGCAGATCCTAACTACGATTGTGGTACTGTCAAACCCGGCGACACAACGACATTGGTATCTTTTAGTACAACAACTAGAGAACCAGAGATTACCACTACAAGATTTGTTCCACAAACTACTACAAGAGAGCCAGATATGACTACTACAAGATTTGTTCCTCAAACTACAGCTACAGAACCAGAGATGACTACTACAAGATTTGTTCCACCAACTACAACTGCAGAACCCGAAATTACAACAACTAGATTCGTTCCACAAACTACAACAAGAGAACCAGAGATGACCGATACTACAAGATTTGTTCCACCAACTACAACTGCAGAACCCGAAATTACAACAACTAGATTCATTCCACAAACTACAACTACAGAACCAGAGATGACTACAACTAGATTTATTCCACCAACTACAACTAGAGAACCAGAGATGACTACTACAAGATTTGTCCCACAAACTACAACTAGAGAACCAGAGATGACGTATACTACAAGATTTGTTCCACAAACTACAACTAGACAGCCAGAGATTACAACTAGTAATTCTGGTTTACCTCCATGCGCACCCATTTGTACCCAGGATAACAATGGTGATTACTTTGCCCATCCATCAGACTGTTCTCTGTTTTACCTTTGCAGCAACGGCCAGGCTCTTTTGAACGAATGTCCTGGAGATCTCTATTTCAGTCCATCACTTGGAGTTTGCGATCAGCCAGAAAATGCTAACTGTATAGCGGATCCTAACTATGATTGTCAAACTCGCTTTTACTAGCATAATTATGTATGATTTACAGGTTCTTCGTTCCTATTCTTAAATTCAATGAATAATAAAATTTATCAAATGATTGTTCTTCGGAAATATTAGTTCGTTATTGGTGAAACACTTGCTATAGCTAGGGTAAAAATAAAAGTGTGAAAAGTACTTATTAGTTTTATTGTCGAAATTTTGCAGGCTAGATAATTTATCGATTTCAGTATAAAACTTCTTACTACTATTGTGATATAGCAATCTCGAATAATGGGAAGTAAATTTATCATTGATATTTATCGAAATATCAAAATTAAAATTATTTCACTTCATATACATAATTGTCTGTTTCTTACTGGAAGACATTGCGCCATAAAAATTAAATATTACTATGGAAATATTATATACTAGTGTACTTGCCTTTTAAGAATAACGTAATCTTAATAGTATCAATATTAATTTTGTGTAATTTAATTATCCACACTTATTGTCTATCCACACTTACTCTTTAAAAATGACGGCACTAATACCATTAATTGTAGTGTGGACCGTATTTAACTATAATCCACACTTACAACTCGTAGGCAAGTGAATTTGTGTGTTTATTTATTTATTAATTGATTTGAATAGTGTATTACCCGTCAAAAATGATGAATTCAATTGTTTAACAAGAGCTTATTAGTGAAATAAAATAATGTGTATTATGAAATATAGTTCTTTCCTTTAAATTTAAAATATTATCCAATTGTTAGCCCGATTTTTCCGAATTTAATTTTAAATATTTTTCTCTTTTTTTTTCGGATTTTATTTTTTTGCGAATTTAAATTATCATACTCGGTCATCATTATGTATTACTTCTGATATCCGGATCATTCCAGTTTTTTCCGAAATTAATTTATTTTCCGATATATTTTTTCTGAATGAAACTTTTAAATCATATCACATATTTTCAATGTGTACATCGTCTGACCAAGTTCAGTCACAATAAATTTGGGTTAATATAACTGGTAAAATTTAAACTAAGGCATTGAAAAGTTATTGGGATAAAATGAAAGTAAATTTTGTAATTTTAATTTATGAATCTTTTTAACATTGAACATGTTTCCCAAGAATTAATTCGGCTTGTATATTCCAATACTTTTGGGTGCGCGGAAGATTCCACTAAGGTTACTAGGATTGATAATGTAAACTTATAATTTATATAAAGACATTCACTTAACATTTTATTAAACTAATTACGCTATAAAAAAATATGCAATACAATATATATTTTTTCTTTAGTGGAACTTTCCGCAGTGGAATTTTCCCAGTGGAACTTTCCGTAGTAGAATTTTCCTCAGTTGAATTTTCCCAGTGGAATATTCCGCAGTGGAATTTTCCTAGAACCTACTTTTGGCATGTATTGTTGGGTAACGGTCTCGAAAATACATACAGTGTATGATACATACATTCTTCCTATTGTTTTTTTTTAAAGTTTTATTCATAAATTTTACTTATATATAGCGTATTTTTGAACCGAGAAATATATTAGTTTCATGAAAAAATAATATTTTGTATTAAGAATAGGTTTTTAATAAAAAGAATATATTTTCATTTAAAAAAATTATTTCAGTTAAAAGAAAATGTTTTATTTCGAATATCCTCAGGATATGCTTTAAAGCATATTGTCACAACCCTAACAATAACTAGTAGTAATTTCTAACTACCAAGGGTCATTTAATTTATCAATATATTTGTAGTTGCCACCTACAAACTTTTAAACTTGAATAAGTTAAATAGTTACTCAAATTAATAAATTGAATAATTAAGTTTGATCTACTTAGGTATACGCTCTAGAATTATATTTTATCTCAGTTAAAATAGTTTCTGGCAGGGGTCACTGAAGAAAACTGCATAGCGAACCGCTGTGATAGTGTCAGTGTTACTCATTTCCATGTTAAAAAGAGACCTAGTAGTGGACATTTATCGGTTGGTTAGCTGTTAGCATATATGCACACGTGCATATTTCATGCTCTTGAAATATAGGCAGAGATGCTGCATTTATGCACAATGTCGCATCCCTATCCATATCCTACAACTAGGGTTAAAAAAATGAGAACCAAGGTACAAATGAAAAAAAAAATACATTATTACTGTTCGTAGCCCAAGGGACGCCACTGTCCCTTCTCTTCCACAGCTTTAGGATAGAACCCTAGGTTTTTTTTAGATTAATTGAATTTTATGAAAGTTTAGTTCGAAATAACTGTATTTTCTGATATAGAATAGCTATTTATTAGTTAACCTACACCCAATAGATGGAACTAGATTTCATAATTGTTAGGTTTTCAATAAATAAAAAAGGGAAGAAATAAATGAAAAATTTAATAAACTGAACCTACTGAATCCATGAAGACTTAAATCTATCTATTCATTACACGAATAACAATTATACAGACTAGTATCACCACATATAGACAAGTCATTATCTTGGTAAATGCACAAAACTTCCAATGTATTCCTAATAATGTCAGAAAAGTAATAAATTGTGAAATACACAAAACATAAATCTAGAAACAATTAACAAATATTTTGATTTATTGTCATGTATTTACGCAATCTAAGATGGCTGAAATAGATTGCTCGATTTCAGTTAAAGATGTATAGCTATTATCTAACCCTTTGCATTAACACTGAGAAATATTAGGCACTATTAAGAGTGCCTAATTAATAGATACATCCAAGTGTAAAATGCTTTTTGTTTCAATTTCTTAAGCCAAAGCAATATGGTATCATCAAATACAAAATATAACAGGAATATAATAATGATATATAGAAAGAGAGCCATTGAAGCACCAACTGATATAAATATAACTGTAGTTACAATTAGCCATTTGCTTTCAACCCCAAATTAGGGTACGTCTAAAGACAATTGTTCGGAAGAATTCATATATCATCAACAAACAGTCATTCATTTACTTAATATTTACTAATTTCACCATCTATTAAAGTCTCTTCAATCTACAGTGTAAACATTATAATTTCTTGATAACCTCAGGGTCGATGTTCTTAATGGCGTAGTCATGGAAGTAGATGAGAAGTCCTAGGGGCTGTCCGATGATCAGAGATAGCCACATTATTACGTTACCAGCTCTGCTGCTGTATTTTTTAGATAGTAGTAGAGTGAGTGATATCAACGGTACCTGAAAACGAGAGAAAACTTATAATTGGATCAAGACTATTTGTATGTTTTTAGTATGGGTTGGATTTAAGGTCTCTTTCGGCCATATCACTGACAGACAGACGACGGCTGAGAAAATTAAGTACAAAGGACTGGAAGTAGTAGTCAGAAAGAAGGTGGGGTTCTAACAAACAATTTTTCATGCGCAACAAAAAAAACCATCAGTATAATTTTAAGGCAGGTGTGTTCTTGAAATAACGTATTGTCTTTTTTTTCACTAACCTGCATCAACATTCCCATAAAGACGAAACTTTTGAACATTTGCAAAGGGACACACACTATGTACTCGTGGAAGAAGGCAGAGAGAATAAAGACACTGAGTTGACCAAGGACAACTGGGTAACCTCCTTTGATGATTGGTTTGTAGACATGTCTGGGGACATTGAAAGAAAATTATCAACTAGATCACGAATAAGCAGAATAAATTAAATAAAACTTATCTAAATATATATAACTATGAATAACGTATATCATGTTATTGAAGGAATGTAATAAAATGATATTACTTATTTCTTGATATATCAAGTAGAATTTTTCCTTTCCTACTATGTGTCGAAATATAGAGTGCCCACTTATTCCATCAGATGAAAAATAATTTAAGTTATAGATTCACTTACCAACCAGATAAAATAATAATAAAGTAACTGTGAAACAATCTTGTGCATCGTTTCTCCTTGAACCAATTTAGCTGATAAAATTTGAGAAGTTGCAGTAAGCAATTCCATATATGAATATTTAATTATATTACGAACCTCACAGCCCATCTGTGTACTGGTAGGTTCCAATCCTGCCAGAATTTTCCAATATCTGCCGCGTTCCACCAATCGTTATAGAAATTGCGGTCAGCAAAGCGCATGAGTTCACCAACAGTGTTGAGGAAAGAGTGGAACAGAACATAGAACCAGATGAGCCACATCAGATGGTTGGGAATCTGAGGAAGGGAGCAAGATTCTGTCATTTGAAACGTGAAGAGATTCTAAATGAAATTAGAGCTTATCAGAAATACTTGGAGGTAATAAAAATGAAATTGATATAGCTAGATATTCCTAATTAAGGAATGCCTAATTATAATAAAGGGGTTTAACATCTGCTTTGGAAACAAGGCCATATTGTTGACATCTAAAGGAAATTAAATACAAGAGAGTCGAAGAAGCAGTTTGAAAGAAGAGTGGTTTCATGAAAAAGCACCTTCCACCACTTTGTGACAACCTTATGTATACAGAAAAGCAACTCCGTGAAATCACTAACTTACCAAGGAATGTGACGTAGAGGGACACAAACGCAGTGTCTGAACTCACGGACGGAAGAGGAAAATGAAGAAGTCACAGTAAGTGAGGCCTGTGAGCCTAGCTAACAAAATATTCTAAGAACTTGTAGTTGAAGAGCATAACCCTAGCGCTATACTCTAAAACAACATGTAACGTCAAAAAAATATAAAAAAGATAGCAAATAAGACATAACAACAGTTTGTGGCTCAATGGCTGCCTTTTCATCCATTCACCACAGTCAACTTTGGAATAGAGCTCCTTATGGCACCAACAGGAAATGTGTAATATATTAAGGGATTTGAATCTAAGATCTATAGATATCAAAGGATTATAAAGAAACTATCCTCTTTATTTTGAAAATAGCTTTTAAGAACCAAGCTAAAAGTAGATTTTGTAACACTCACAGATAGTTTCAGCAATCTTTCAAGAGCCCGAGATGGATTCATATCCTGAAAAAAGTAGTCTGTTAATTTCACGTTTAATATATATTTGTGGAACATTCAAAGTATTGGAAAACAATGTTCATACTTATTTCTACCTTTCTTGTACTCTAACCAATACTATTCCTAAGGATCTCTGTTTGAATTAGAATAGTACCTAATCAGATAGATACTAATAGTGGAATCTCGTATGATTAAGATATGCTTTATTAATCTACAATGAGTTCACCCGTAATTATTTCTGAGTAGGTAAAAAAGATTAGTAGGTACGTTGGTTAATAGCTACGTTGGCAACTCACAGAGAAGGCTCTGAAAGAGTTGGTGACGCTGGGTATCATCCACTGCTGAAAAAGCCCGATGAGAAGATTACTGAGTACCAACACCTCCATGGCTCGGCGGAGTAGAAACCTTAGGAAAAGATCTCTATAATAATTACTTTTGATTATAATTTAATAAATGTTTTGCCTCATATCTACTAATTTAGTCTCACAAAGTGATTTATGACAAAAGATAGAAGTAAATTGAGTTTCAGCTAGATTCGAAATAAAATAATTTTATAACTACAAATATCGATACCGTTCTTAGTAGTTGTCTAATTTTAATATGGATTTTTTTTTTATAATATTGTACATAAACAAATAATTAGTCAGTTTTTTTGGAAATGTTGAGACTAACAATCATAGTATTTTCAAATAATGTAGGCAGCACTAATTATATTTAGTGCCATATGTTTCATCGACAATCCGATAGAGGCAATTTTTTCATTTATTCGCGATAGATGGCTTTTAATTAAAGCTTATAAAATGTCAGCATATCTTCGTGAATATGAATTTTAAAATCAAATTTGAGAATATATAGGAACACTATACTAACAAGTAAACTATTAATAGAACTAGCTATATGTAATTATAAAATAAAATTAAAAAGATATATGATTTAGCAGCAGATGGCGCTTTCTAAAATTCAAGTAATATTCTTAACTAATTAGTATTTAGATTCTAGATGAATAAAGTATATCTTATTACATTGTTATTTATGCTGATTGCATTAAAAATCTATTAGAAAATATTAGATTTTAATCGCACCCTCACTAAAAGTGACACTGATTGCAAATATCATTAGTTTGTTATCAAATAATTACGAATTATCAAAACAATATGCATGGGTGTGATTGCTCTGCTAATTATATATAGTAACAGACAGACATTTATCAAAAACATTTAATTTTCCCGCCTAATTGATTGATGGAATCTTGATATCCCAACATATGCAAATTAAAAATGTCAGTCAGCAATGATTTAATTTCTCACAGTTCATACACTGTTTTTGGTCAGTTGAAAAATTCGCTTAATTTACATGTGTCATGTGTGTCTAATTTCAATAGCACTTCTCATATAAAAATAATTTGTTAATGGAGATACATAATTTTGTAATTCAATTGCATTACAAATACCAGCCCCTAAAGGTTCAGTAAAGTTTTGCGACCCTTTAAGTACAAAACGGAGTGGCAATATGAAAGAAATTGAGTTGACAGTTAATTCATAGATTGAGATCCTTACCATTTTCTGATCCTGTTGGTGCGTGGGAAGTTCAGTTCGTAGCAGAGCGTGGGGGCGAAAAGGAAGTAGTAGAGATCCTTTAGGGTGAGGTTGTCTGGGTACTGGACCAGAGGCCCGGGTGGCATTACAATGTCTGAAGAACTGGGACTTGGTTCTTCGGCATCTGAAACTGAAGGAAAAACTAAAATTTGACCTTTTAATCAATTTATTTCTATGAGTAAAGTGATCATGAAATTATATTATACTATTTGAACTGTAATCATAATCTTAACTTTAAATTAATAAATTTAGTGAAGAAAACGAGCGAGCTTCTAGGAGCATTTAAATCAAGTCTTATTTTATTTTTGAACTCATGTGAAATACATAATCTTCAAATAACGAAAAGATTAGTCTGGACATCACACCGATGTAGGACACTAAGCACGTATAACCTGCAGTAGCTTCAACTTCATTGAACTAGATTAGTACCTGAAAGAGTTTTCTCCAAATGGATGCTCCTGAAGCTCTTGCTGCGGCCTTTCATGCCCCGTTTCTTTGAGTCCCTGTCATCTCTACACCAGTGGTTCACTTGAGTGTATGACCAAATCTTTAGCAGTGACACTGTGTGGAGAGTTGCTATCAACATGCGACCCACTGGAAAAAGGTAAAGATATTAGAGTTGATGGATATGTATAAGAAAGCATGCAGCTATGGTAATGGAAGAACACTCTTCCACTAGAGCTGGATCGAATATTTACATGTTGATATAAATTTTGTTTTAGGTAACTCTTTCATTTTTTAAATGAACGAAAAGGGGCAAAAGCTACGGTGGCTACACTCACGATTGAAAGAGTAATATTAAAGAGGCAGTACAGTTATATTTTGTTTTATCAATTTTAATGTCAAACGATTGCTTAGTAAGAATAAAGATATCGTGTGACATTGCAATGCTCAATAAAATCTAATAATGGAAATATATCATTTTAATATAATTAATTTCTTAGCAAATGTTCACGGTAGATGGCGCCACAATCAGTGGCACCATCTTGTAAATAAACCAATTGAGCTAATTTTCTACCTAGATTCTAGTTCAATTGAAGAGATGGCTTTATTTAAAAAAACTATGCCTTCTTGTCTACGAATTAACATAATATTTTCACCATTTTGACGCAAACAAAGGTTGATTACTGCATATATAAATTAATATGGAAGCAACAAACATACTCACGTACATACTAATGAGTGCAAATGCTTCCGCTAGGTGTCACTAATTTTATTATACTTTTTATATTAACATTTTAAAAATAAACGAGAATTCAAATATTATATAACTTAATAGTCTGAATCGATTTAAAACGAATTTGGCGATTATTTGATTTTGACTTTACTATCCCCTTTAAGAGGTGATAGTAAATGAAGCCTACCTTACACACAAAACTTGTAGTTAAAGAGCACAAGCCTAGTGCTATCCTCTAAAACTGTAAGTAGCGTTAAAAAATGATAAGGGAATCAATGATTTCAATTACATTTCGCAGCTTAAGAGACTCCACCCCTATGGGTCCATGGGATCAATTAAAAAGATATTTGCGAATAAAAATGCATATACATGGAGGCTACTAGGAAGAGTTGAGAAAAACAAAATTTTAATGAAAATAAAAATACCTAGATTAATATTTTTTCAGGTTCTATCTGGAGTAGCTATATAATTAAATCTGTAATTTAGTTAGATAAAAGGAGCTTTAGAGTGAATTAAAGTATGATCTTACTCAGACTGAAGGTATTGGGCCAATAGTAGAAGACTACCATTGGCACTGCTGTGACTGTGATGAGGTGAATGGCGTGGAGGTAGAAACCTAACCAACTGGGGATGTATTTCTGAGGGGAAAACGAAAGTTGTTGCAAAAATACGAGGTAATGTTTAGAGATACTGAATGGACATTTCAAGACTTTGTTAAAGGTTAATTTGAACAGAAATGTTCAAATAAGCATAATAGTTTCATAAAACTTAAATAATGATTACAGGTAAGGTTTATTTGTTCAAATAGCAAAGTTTGTTAATATTCCATATACCTCTTATAACGAAATACAGTGAAAATAACTTGTTTGGACATGAAAATTTATGATTATTTTGATATGCCAATAGCTCGCTTTTGAATAAATTTGCATTTTACTCTTATTTAAACCCATTTGAAAATTTATTACTGCAATGATCTGATCATAAAAAGAAAAAAGCTGAACAGTAAACCAGCTTATAAATAATTTAGTAAATTTACTCACTTTTGCTAACCATAGCTCTACCACGTAAGCGATGAGGAAATTTACATTGAAAACTGAAAGGAATAGAAATATAGATAGCTAAATATATTGTACTCATTATTTATCTAAATTTAAATTCAATTAACACTTTTTTATTCAAAGTTACTAACATTTGGCAAAGTGTGACTGGCAATTCTCAATTAACTAAACTTAAGATAATATGAAGTGCAGTCTAAATACTTCAAAATAAATGCAATGTCACTCTTCGAAATCAAAATTAACCAAATTCCTATCTAATTTCTTTAAATTCTATCAGATGGATGATGATGATTCAGTTTGGAGATCAGAGTGACAATGACAATAACTTTTTTACCTTCTCTCGATCTGAACTGTATAGTCTTCAAAAATGATAATAATTGACCAATTGAGTAAATTTGGTTTAGTTTCTTTTTTTTTACCAATACACAACTTGAACAAACAACCAGAAAAGTTATAGTGGTAGCTACCAGACTAACCTAGGAACCACAGAGGCGTATGGTAGTAGTTGTCTCTTTGGCTTTCCTGTAGTAACCAAACCAACCAGTCAAGAGGGTTGACCAGAACACCGTACCTAGTGGTTGAAGTGAATATCTATTAATTAACCAGTAATCACTAATAAACATAACTATTCAGTTCATCGTATACGAAATATAGTACCCACTATTGAGAGATAAATTGAACATTACCAGTCAATTAATTTTTTTGTACAGATGGAGCGGATTTATATATTGTAATTCATTCAGTTAATTATAGTCTTGTTTAGCAATTGATAAAAAATACATAATTTGGATATCGAATTATCGAGGTCCAACCTATACTTTAGTTATTAACTTGAAATTTAATCAACACATTAATAATTGATCTGATTATGCATTTAAATTGTGAATCTATCACTGAATAATTCAACGCACTTATTTAGAAATGAAAAACAATGTATAACAAATATACATTGAATGTGAAATACCATGATTACTTGTGGCATAGGAACAAGATTCACTATAAATAATATGCTCCCTAATGTTATCTCATATAACTACTATATAGAAAGATAAGATAATTATTATCTCTTGGAGAATTCGATTCATATGTTATTAGTATGTAATCTGTACCTAATGGACCAGATGACATTACTTTATGGTTAATTATTTGTGAGAATAGACTCATGTAAGTCTTGCATTTTATAGAGTATATTAATGTAGAATATATACTAATTAGAGTTTAGCTATGTAGTGGGGGATATAACTTAAGTATAAGGTATTCTTCATTTTGTGATTTGCGAGAATATATGAATGCATAACCGGCAATTCTACTTTTTTACGATCTTTTAAACTACCAATTTTATAACATTACGCCTCAATTAGAAATAAACTAACAAGGTAAATATGTTCTACAAGTTTTTTCACTAAATCTCAACTCACTTTATCATGTTTTCCAAACCAAGTCTGACTCCACCTAAGGCCAAAATGAGAAAACCCCAATTGACGATACCTTCATAGCTGTTGAATTCTGATGACCAGGAGAGCAGCGAGTCACGAGGCTGGTGAATTCTGCCGGATAGAGTGTCTTATATTATAGTATTTGCAGGGGCTCATTTAAGGGTAATATAGTGACAATATTATAAGTAAGAATGCAATATATAGATTGAAACAAGGAAATGGATAGTTTCAGTTATCATATTATTACACTCTTCATCATTCTGCAAAACTAAGTTTTATACCTATTCATCGAGTTATTAAATCTGATCCCTTGGACTATAAAGAGTTATTTTTATTTTGAGGTGACAATCATATTTGAATAGTGCGATTAGATTTATTAATTGAATCAGGTGGTTGCCTAATTCTGACAATTTAAATTTTTTTAGTTGCTGATACACTTACGGTCTATCTGCTTGAGATCTTCTCTTCTTGTCATCTTCTGTCGTAACTGCTTCAGCAGCACTCACAGAATGGGCCCGACGCAACCGTAAGTGACTCTGCGCAAAAATAACAACAATTACACTCAAGATATAGAGCTGCTATTTGTCTGAACTTTTAAACAATGGTGTGGCTAATGTTTAAATATTACTTAAACAGAACATACTTCAACCAAAGTCAGAGAATGAATTCTTAATATATTTTCAGACCAAAACAAAATAGGTAGCGATAAATAAAAGGCAAAAGAAAGTTCATTTCTATGCACTGAATTATTGTAAAATTATAACAGATTAACTGATTTAAAATTGAAAAACACAAAGAAATTTGGCTTTACTCAACTCGTGTAACTAATCTAAAATTTGGAAACATACATGCATCAAAATCAGACAAAATTATTATTACTTTTTAGTTTTTAATAAAAATGAAACGATTAGAGGTACAACAACTCTGAATAAAAATAGAGAGGTTAGGGCTTCAGTAACAGAAATATTGAAAAGGTTCAAGCTACAGTTTGATGCGTTCTTTAGTCTATGACTCTATGCGGATAGAGGCCCATCTTAGCCACACATTGTATAGGTTCAAAGTACATAGTTGTATACACGTACCACATGCTAACTAGACTAATAGTATTCCATACCTACCTATCTACTGTAACAGGCAGTTGGCATCTGAGAAAAACCGGTTAGATAAACATTACAAGTATGAAAGCGAAATTATTGTCGTCTTTTATCATATTATCCAGAATAAATGAAGATTAGGAAATTTGAAAATTTTAATAACTCTTGATGCCTTATTTCACATATTCACGAATAAAATCTAGTAAGAATTAACATGAATAAGAAAGACATAATTTCGAGCACTACTCGCATTTTCATTGTAAATACAAACATTTGGCTTACATTATTTAACCTATTCACGTCTACCGATATAGAATTAAATCATTATAAGATATATTTTGATAACTAAACTGTCGTATATAGGACAGTACCTATATACGAAACAAATGGTTTAAATAAAAAATCACTTAATATAAACTTTAAAACTACAGGATACATTTTAACTAGAATATTTAAGGTAGCTTTTCGTACAGGGCAAAATAAATACCGGCCATTTTTTATCTTAGTAATGGAAATGCGATTAGTAATGTACATCACTATTTGAACGAGCTTTGTGTTAAATGTTCGAAAATAAATAGGTACTTGTTATCCATGACTATTTTGACTAGTTTTTCTGGGCGAATAAGGTAAATCAGGAATAAAGGGTAGGTATCTTGAAGTTTATTTCCAATTTGACATCTATTAAATATGCCAGTCATTAAGTAATCAAGGTAATCATGAAGTATGCAGCACAAAAGCTAGCAGATACAAAACTGCATTAAATGATGACAACGAATGAGAGATTTTGTCTTCTTTATTATTAGAAATGAAAGAAAGAGAAAATCATTTAGATTTGTTAGTAGATTATATCTATTTAATCATATTTTTTAATTTGATAAAAAAGAAAACGAGAAATAACAGAGACAGATGCAATTGTAAGACCAATGGAGCATCGAACCAATGGGCCGTCACGCCGATGGGGCGACGAACTGATGGGGCGTCGAACTGATGGGGCGACGAACTGATGGGGCGTCAAACTGAAGTGTAGGTCAAGAGCCCCCCCCCCCGGGTCATGAGCCCCCCCGGGTCATGAGCCCCCCCAGGTCAAGAGCCCCTCCAGGTCAAGAGCCCCCCCGGTCACGAGCCCCCCCGGTCACGAGCCCCCCCCTCCCCCGGTCACGAGCCCCCCCGGTCACGAGCCCTCATGTTTTTTAATCCTTATTTACCTATATTATTCAATCCTTATTGACACTTTTGTAGTTTATTACTGATTAAACATAAAATATATGTATATAGGGGGGGGGGGGGAAGGTTTCACCCCCCGAACCCCCCTGCCAGGTCATTAAAATCATGAAGTGTGCAGTACAAAAAACTAGCGGATACAACAAACTACATTAGCAACTCGCAGTTATTTCTATCTAAGTATTTATTAATTTGTTCAACTAGGTAAATAAGGATTAAAAATAGGGAGGGAGGCTCGTGACCGGGGGGAGGGGCTTATGACTGGGGGGGGGACTGGCTTATGACCGGGGGGGGGGGGGGGTCTTGACCATACCAAGTCAACCTGATGGGGCGTCGGAACGATGGAGCGTCTCAGCGTCGGGCTAAGAGGCTATCGGACTAATGAGATGTCCCCGTATAAAGTGCTTGAAAACTTTTCAAATTTTCTAATCATCTTGATTTATTCTAGATATTAAGACAAAATATGTCAATAATTTCACTTTCATATTTCAAAATTTAATTATTCTAACCGGTTTTTCTTAGATGCCAACAACTTGTTACAGTAGATAGGTATGTAGGACCTTTGTAGGTATACTAAAATATTCAAACACTGTTAGGATATAACTTTGAATACAAAGAACTAAGATACAAAAAAATTATTAAATCAGACGAAAGAAAAAAGCTAGTTATTTGTAGCTCTATAGCTAATGAAAAAATAAAAATTGAAGTAGATAGCTCAGTAATAAACCAATATTCAAAGGATTTTATGATATTTTCAATGTTAAAGTATAGCAATAATCTATAAAAAAAACTGATAGGTATAGCCTATAGGTAAGTTTTAGAATTCTACAAAAGAGATAATGTTCCATAACACGAAGTTGTACAGTTGTTGGAGAATTTATATTTGTTCCTATATTTAATATGCGCGAACGCGTACAGATTTCAATTCACACTTTTTTATTGTTTATATTTTACCTGACACTCACGGCACTAAACAGCAACACTACGATCTCACGGCCTAATTTGAAAAGTAATTTGTACTTTGTAGGTAAAAAGGTAAACTCTACGCAAACGCAATAGCGGAAAGTTAGATAGCTACCTATAACTAGGTACCGCATGACTTGAGATAGTACGGTATAAGATGAAAACAAATTGAATATCATTAGTTAGGCATTTCTTCATTTACAGTTACTATATATTATCGTTCACATGCACACTTATTTACTGTACAGTCAAGTTACATCATACTCATAGTAATAAATGAAGCAAGAATTTTGACAACTTTAACGCCAATACGGTTTAGTGACCGCAATTCACCTCCAATACGCTGTTCTATCTTTGCGAGGCCTGAAGGCATGGAACAGCGACAGCGGTAGGTTACTTAAACTATTTCATTATTTTAAATTAATCAAAACTTACCTTTTTAGCACTTAATATTTCACTATTATCCTTTTCCGTGTCATTTTTGTTCTTAATTCCATTAGTTTCTCCCGTTGTTTTATTAGATTTAGTCATTGTGGAGCTAAGCTGCACACAACCTTCCCCTATCACAGCCAACTGATAACTACTTTTTCTCTCGACTGATAATAGAAATAATAGAATATAGAGATAACAACTGAGGTGAACTGTGAAGAGGAAATGATAGTATATACTGACGTATATTATATATACTATCTCTAAATAGCGATATAGAATAATACTAGCATTTAAACTGAGATGATTTAACATTACACAATCATTTAATTCTACTAATACCTATCTTAATTTAATTGAAAACGCATAGTCTTTGATATTGTGATTTAATACTAGGCGCTAGTGACGTCACGGGGCTAAACGTTTTAACACTCTATTTCAGTAATTCTAGCTGCCTACCTTTGAAATCCGTTTAACCTTCGAGTTGTTATGATGTTTCACCTTCCGTTACAAATTAGAACAGTGGTTCTTAACCTTGTAAAAGGTTAAATAGTTCTTAACCTTGTAGGAGGTTCAATAGTTCTTAACCTTGTAGGAGGTTCAATAGTTCTTAACCTTGTAGGAGGTTCAATAGTTCTTAACCTTGTAAGAGGTTAAATAGTTCTTAACCTTTTAGGAGGTTAAATAGTTCTTAACCTTGTAAGAGGTTAAATAGTTCTTAACCTTGTAAGAGGTTAAATAGTTCTTAACCTTTTAGGAGGTTCAATAGTTCTTAACCTTGTAAGAGGTTAAATAGTTCTTAACCTTGTAAGAGGTTAAATAGTTATTAACCTTGTAGGAGGTTAAATAGTTCTTAACCTTGTAGGAGGTTAAATAGTTCTTAACCTTGGAGGAGGTTAAATAGTTCTTAACCTTGTAGGAGGTTAAATAGTTCTTAACCTTGTAGGAGGTTAAATAGTTCTTAACCTTGTAAGAGGTTAAATAGTTCTTAACCTTGTAAGAGGTTAAATAGTTCTTAACCTTGTAAGAGGTTAAATAGTTATTAACCTTGTAGGAGGTTAAATAGTTCTTAACCTTGTAAGAGGTTAAATAGTTCTTAACCTTGTAAGAGGTTAAATAGTTCTTAACCTTGTAGGAGGTTAAATAGTTCAAGATTAACAATGTAGGATTTTCTTATACCAATACGTTCCATAAGTGCTTTCATCCAAACATTCGTAGTTAAAAAATAAAATCTTCAAATCAGGATATTTGTATAGGTACAGCTATATATGTTCCGCGCTATTTGCCGATTTTGCACAATCGCGAGAATGCATTGAGCGTTTTAGGGATCTTGAAAATGTGCGACAATTTCATTTTCAATGATCCTAAAAACACGCAGTACATTCTGGAGATTGTGCAAAATCGGCAAATGAGGCAGACCATACATATACTGTATTATAGAGCACTAACTGTATACCATGCATCATTTGCACACTAAATCACTGTGACAATAACCTAAATTTCCTCAAAACGAATCATAATGAGAAAATCATGCAACCCACGTCAAGAACTACTAATTAAGAATGATATGATAAGGTGATTACTATTATCATACTAATATGTAGTTCAGTACTTATATTCGTAGTGAAAATAGATAAATAATAAACATAGATAATATCCCGTGTTATCGCTCAGTGTGATATCGGATGACAATAATTATCCGGTTAATGGGTTCAAGATTGTGTTTCTAAAAATGAAAGATGATTTGTTTCTAAAATAATACAGAATTAATTAGTTTATTTTTATGATTCTAAATGATAAAAAATTACGCTTTTTCATTTCCAAACAGCAATCTATCATATCAATGGTCATTAAACTTATTAATTAAATTCTACCTGTGGGCTATGTACACAAGTCAGCTCAGTTCAATTTGAACGCCTCTACAGTCCTATATTCAGTTCTAAATAGACCTGCGTGCATTCCTGTCTTTAATATCACACGCAGTTAGTCTCGATGCTGAACTCCACGGTGTTTGATATCAACATTTGAGCTGTAGAAGAGTCATTACGAAGTATGGCATATTTGAGAGACTGAATCTATGGAGATATACTTCAAATAATTCATTTGAATCTCCCCATCTAGATTTTGTGTAATATAATTATTCCTTACACACATTGTAATTATTAGCGTTGTGACAATATGCTTTTGAAATCATAGATATCATTCACGAAACGAAATGAAATGGTATCGAATACTTTATACCGCTGGTTTAGAATTATTCAAAACTATTTAATACTCTCCGTCTATAATATTTTAGGGACCTATGATTTTTTAAAGCATATTGTCACAGCCACAGTACTTATTATTATATGTATTGTTTATTATACAAAATGATATATAGATATGAATTGCCACCACTCATTTCTGTGGAAAATGTGTATTGGATTTTTATACATACACCAACAAAATACCTATAATATTATGGTAAAGTACAAATTTCATCATAGCATAGGGAATTAATATGTCTGCTCTACAGCTCAAACTGGAACTAAATTTTTAAAAACATGGTTTTTAAAATTCGTCATGCAGTGTATCTCAAACCAAAAATAAATAGAAAAAATTGGATTTAAATAAAGGAGAAAGAAGTACTAATTTGTTGAGCATAGATTGTTTTTCTCTCATAATATGTTTGATATCGTGAGGTGTACTTTGTACTGTCAGAAAATAAAGAGCCACTATACAGGGAGACCCACAAAAAAGTGTACCCAACTTCGAAATAATGAAAACATATAAATTAATAATAAATCTTATGCCTAGACGATGGTATAATGGACAAGTGAAAATATTCTATTTTTAATTTTATCTGAAACTAATTTATATTTATTTTAAATACATATTTATATATTAATTCAAAATTGGGTACACTTTTTATGGGTCTCCCTGTATATGCTTAATTCAAAAATTATGTTTTTCTAATTTCAAAATATGGTTTGAGTTATTTAAAGCAGAAAAAATACAGCAAATGAATTCATTTCATGAGTTAAAGGACTGAATTTAAAATATAAATACTGGAAATTTTTGTTCGTTAAATTATTGAAGAACCCATTTAGGTAATTAAAAATAAGGACAATATTGAAAATAAGATATTGCAAATATAGAACAGAGTAACCATACTAGGTGATGAAAACTATATTATTGTTAGCAATGAATTCTGTTTACTATCTAAACAACAAGAACTAATATTATAGTTTACTCTAATTTGTTAGCAATTAATGATTATAAATTTATTAATAGCAATGAATAGTGGTAAATATAATAATTGCTAAAGCTATGTACTCATGTCATTACCTTCGCAGAATACGGGAAGGTCATATTTTAGCCGTCGTTTATTTATTTATTTATTTTTCATCTTGTTATTTGCATAACTGAAAAAGTGTTCAACCAAATTGCCTGAAATTTGGTGAAGAAACTGATCCATGTCCAGTGACCTGCTGGTAGACTTTTGGAAGTGACTCAGTCAAAGGTCAAGGTCACTGTCATTTATAACTCAAAAAGTATTGAACCATATTGCATGAAACTTGGTGGGATAATTCGTCAATATGCAGGTACCATATTGTTAGATTTTGGGAGCAATCGAGTCAAAGGTCAAAGATCAAGGTCAAGGCCGTTTGTAACTCAATAACTCAAAAAGTATTCAACCAAATTGTCTTAAATTTGATGGTACAATTGTTCAATGTCCAGGAACCATCTATTAGAATTTTGGGAGCGATCCGGTCAAAGGTCAAGGTCATTAATAACTCGAAAACTAAAAAAGTATTGAACCATATTGTATGAAACTTGGTGGGACGATTGGTTATTATCCAGTTAGCAGTTTATTAAATTTTGGGAGAGAACGGGTCAAAGTGGCGGTGAAGGTATGTGCTCTACCAAGTGCACATAATCTAGTTTTTATCAGGACCTTTAATTAGCAAATTCAGAATTTATTGATTGGTTATTTTTGCCATGCAATCCCTTTATTTTTTGCACCAGTGGTTTTGACCCTCCCCACCTTTTCCAACCATTGTTGTAAGAGTATGTATATACTATACAGTTTTATATTAGTGTACGCCTAAACTTACTCCATATATGAATTTTAAAATAATCTGGTATATTAAGAATATTCATATTTTTATCTATAAGGATAAACTTTCAACTCTAAATTTTGTGCAAATGGCACTGGATTTCGCCTGTGTTATTTTTTCATGGGTAGCTACTATGCAGTGTTGGACAAATGGCCATCTAAAAACATAATTTTTGACGTTTTATTGTCACCTTTTTAGGACAATAAAAACCCTTTTATTGTAATGTGGTACATGCAATGAAAATATCCATATACATATTTTATTCTATAATCAACGTGAACTTTAGTGTAAGTAAATTCACTCACAGAGTTTTCTCATTTGTTTACAATAATAACATAGGTCAAAAGTCACATAAATCTTTCATTTTCATTCATTAGAAATATAAATATGTTATAAGTGTGAGTGTAATTACTTATAAAATAAACCTCTCATTTTCAGTTCCAAATGAATTTCAGTTTGAATTCCAGTAGCGTTCCAAGAAGAGTGAAGAATTCCAAGGTAGAGTATTTAGGAGAGCCTTGCCTCTAGTTGAGGAAATTGCACAATCTATGAAATTCAAACCACCGAAAAAGATCTGGTAAAGACTCGGGTTTATTTGTGTTCAATTTGGAACTCTTTCTATATTTTTTAAACTCCTATTATGTACCTAAAGAAAATGTATCGTTAAATCCTCAATGAAAATAAGAATTATAGTTTGCTTTAGATGCTTTTGTAGTAAACTATTAAACCGAGATTCAAATGGAATATTGCTAACATTCTATCGATAATATTCTATTCAAGACAAATATATTGAGATTGAAATAAATAATTATGAGAATAAAAGATAGAACTGAATGCTAAGTATACAGATGTCTAATATAAATTACCAAGGTAAAAAGTTTTGACAGAATAATCAATTCAACTCACTAAATATAATGTCAGTTGATGGTTATTTTTCAGCGTGTGTAATGGAAGGGTGAAATTCAATTGCCAAATGCGAATTATAAATAACTGATGCAAATTTCAATATAGTTTATTATATGAAAATCACATTAAAATATGAGCAATAAAACATATCAATTGAGGAGAAAAGCACAGTTTTTTCCTCGATGAATACATTTGATGCGATAAAATTTATATGTGAATTAAAAAAATTTAATTCACATATGGTATAGTTGCAACTTTATTTATAACCATTAATACGAGATACTATATATAATTATTATTGTGCGATCGGTTTTATTTCACCTGTATACATATTGTTGAAGTTGCATTATGACGATTAAATAATTACGATTGCATATTATAATAATTTTATTAGCTTTGCATTCCCTCACATTATTTGGCTATAAATAAAATATTAAATTTACAAATTTATGAAATAAATATTTATACACTTCGAATTACTTGATAATATTTCAAGAAAAGCTTACCCAGAGATTAAAGTTACTGTCTGGCCATAGAAGATTAAATGTGGATTCCCTCTCTCAATCTTCTTTGGCCCCACTTTAAATTTATCCCCTTGTATCAATTTATAACACTATTAATTTTTCTTCAATCATTTAAACAGATTCTGATACGCTATATCTGTACTTTAATAAGAAAATGTTTTACACAAGGTCATGGCCATTTTTTCTTTCTTTTTTTACTTCTCTTGAAGACTGATCAACTTGGACAGATATCCTCCTTCGTTAAATCGAAACTACTTTGCGGAACAAACTCTCGAGGAAAAAACACACAGCAATCAACTTAGACCACCACTCACTCTTTGGCTAATTCTTCTTCTTGTTCTTCGGCAATTAGGAGATTTATCTCTACTTGCGAACGACGGCTTAGAAACTCAGTCATTAGTTCTCTGTTAGGATGACAAGAAGATAGAAACTTGTAGACTTGATTGGCTAAGGTTCTTTTTGAGATGAAGGTTATACTATTGAACTTGATTTAATCAACTTGTATATATTCAAAGAATCAACATAGAAAACAGAAAACCAAATTAGTTACAGTGAATATAAATGAAATAAGAGAAATATTGTGTTCAACATGATACTATAATATTAATGATTAGTTACACCTACTTCACACGTGATAATTCTAACATTATATTCATTCAAAGTTACTGCATTCATTTTCTTGCAATACAACATTTTTCATTCCTCTATAGCTTTAATTCCTCGCAAGCTCTAATACCTTTTTACCTGTAAAGCCAATTAGTTAATATATGTTTGATGATTAGTTTCACTACACTGTGCATCTCAGTGGCTAATTAAGCACCCTCGGGTACATTATACAGATACATACAAGCACTAATTAACTCTCTTCACATTACTAAACTAAGCATGATGGGAATAATTTCGAGATATTATTCAGATAATTCATGTTTTTCAAATTAGTTGCATTTTGACTTTTACAGTTTAACCAAAATTATCTTATAAAAACATGTTTCCTATTGAAATATCTGTTGTTCTATTTTCTACATTTAATTATCATCTTGTGAGGTATACTTTAATGTGTCCTCTTATACGAGTTCAGATACGTTTGTTCGAAATGTGATCAAACGGAAGATTTCTGTGATGCAATCTCTCTACAGATGGTGAATTTGAATAGCTCGACTGTTGCTAGAGAATTAAATACATAAACACAACTCTACACATTGCAGCAGAAGGCAAACTGAAACAAAGTGAAACAGGATGATCACAATGTCGACAGTTTAAAGATTACAAGAACAATAATGGGTACAAGCCGGATAAGACTCCGGAAACAGCCATGAAGTCTCCAATATGAAGACTCCAATTTGAAGACTCCAATGTAGAGTCTCCATATTGTACAGTCAATGCAATGTATATTGTTGTATAGTCTCCATGATACATAGCTATCATGGATGCTAATTAGAATATTAATTTATTAATTTGATATTGATTTGCCAAATTGATTGTTAGCATTCTTAATGTCTGAATTTTCCAAACCAATTCTTTTTCTTTAAAGAATTACTAAAATAGAACTAATGAATAAACAATTACACAAAGATGTTATTTTATGAGCAGAATATCAGAAGTTCACTATTAATAATTACACTTCTAAGTCGAGAAAAGGAAATGAAAATTACATTAATTCTTTTGAATGATTAAGTTTCATTGATGCATTAGAGAAAATTATAAACTTCACTTTTAGGTTCATAATGAAAATTATAATCAAAATGAAAATTTAGTGTAATAATCTTCACAAGCATATACATATATGTCCAATTTTGATAGGTACTTCTAGCCCTAATGCAACTTGCTTTAACAAATTAATTCTCAAGAACAAAGTGGAAAATTAAAAGACAGAATTATAAACTATTTTCCTATGGTGTTGAGTAAAATTAAAGTTAATTGTAATTAATTATAAAAAAATAAAGTTAATTGTACTGGATTATAGGTAATTATAGTTATAGTTGATTATATACTTAATTATAGTTAATTGTAATTAATTATAGTAAATTGTAGTAAATTATTGTAAATTATAGTTAGAGTAAATTATAGTAGATTGTAGTAAATTGTAGTAAATTATAGTTAATTATAGGAAATTATTGTAAATTATAGTTAATTAGAGTAAATTATTGTAGATTGTAGTAAATTGAAGTAAATTATTGTAAATTATAGTTAGAGTAAATTATAGTAGATTGTAGTAAATTGTAGTAAATTATAGTTAATTATAGGAAATTATTGTAAATTATAGTTAATTAGAGTAAATTATAGTAGATTGTAGTAAATTGAAGTAAATTATAGTAAATTGTAGTTAATTATAAATAATTATAGTTTAATGAAGTTAATAATAGATAATCCATTCTCATCTATAAAGTCCATCGAATATGTTTCAATATTGCTTTATTTCGTTTTATAGTTCAGTTGAACTTTTATTATTGCCATGAATTAATTTGACGTCAAGGAAAAAAGTTCTCAAAAAGGAGAGTACAAAACATAAAAAGATAACTAATTTTAATTAAAAATAATTATAAAATATTTCGTCTAAATTCATGTATTAATTGCTATAATAAAATTGTTCATTATAGTACAAGTACGCTCTATTATCTTTTTCATTCATTACTTAATCACTTTCTTGCCTGACGTCTATAAGTTAATTTATAAGCAAACATTGAAACAAATTAGTTCAGTAAAAACATATTCAGTGAACGCTTAATGGTGATGAGAATGAACTCTTCGCTTTTCTAAGTATATTATTGCAATACAATATTCTAACATACCAGTTTTTCAAGGCCTCTTAATCACCTGAATGTTAGAATATTCTTTAAGTATGATTTTGCATGCGCTTCTTGTATTGAAAGTAATGTACTGATATGATGTGGCTGTAAAATAATGATCCAGTGAAAACCTTATTATATATCATGTTTTGGATATATTCCTCTAAATTTGAGTCAGATTATTAAATTAGTATAGTACATGTTTTTAATTTGTTTTAAGTAGGAGTTTGTAAGTATGTATTTAATTAACGATGTTTCTTCACTAAAATTAACTTCATATTTTGAAATTGACTCTTTATTTGAAAATATATTTTTTTATCTTGATATCTATTTTTTATTTCAAAATTTATTTTTTCAGTTGAAAATTGTTTTTTATTTGAAAATTAATTTTTTAATTGATTTTTTTTTTTAAATTGATTTTTTGTTTTAAATTAATTTTTTTTTTAAATTGACTTTTATTTTTAAATTGACGTTGTATTTTAAGATAGATGTAAACATTCTTAGCTCACGGGAAATGATGGTTGGAAATAATTTTTTCTGTCATAAATATACCTGTCATCAGTATAAAATAGGAAAGGTGAATAACTTGAAATAAATTATAATTCTTAGATTTTGGAGCAATACATTGAGTTACACATCATAGAGGTTCAGTATGGATTTGTTCCTGCTCATCCTTGCCTTAGCACCATCGGTCCATGGGGTAATTCAACAGACATCATGGAAAGATGTTCTCGTCTCCAAACAGCTGGTAACTTTCTCTGAAACCCTTTATACTTCAGCAATCAAAGCAGCTTCTTCGTGTCAGAAAACTGAAAACTGTATCCTGGTTTGTAAAGTTGGAGAAAAATTTAAATTGTCTGAAAACAGATTCGAATCGGACTACTACGAGAAGAGAACTGCTGTAAAGTACCAATGCTGGACTAAGATAACCAGTGAGTAAACATCAGTATAATAATTCAGTTTTCTGATCGTTTAAATTAGAAACTGACAAAATAGAGTAACAGTCACTTAAGAGGAGAAGAAATATTTAATTGAACTGTGTAGTGAATTGTTCCCAGTTAAGTGAACATTTCATTTTATGATATTCAGGTTTTATTATTAATTAATATTGATGATGCAACTGATAGATATATTTATAATGCTAAGTTATATCGATATTTTCAGTGACTTACATCCCGGTGAAATTGAATCAGGATGGTCTTTACTATCACGCGGATTTCAGTCGTAAAGAAAAATTGAGCGGAGAACAGTGCAAGTTCGCTTGCAGACGAATTCCAGGCTACCGATCCACCATCATCAGGTCCGACAGTCAGCACAGGGCCATCAGTGACAAATATGAAATCCCTTACAATCACGGTAAGAGTCTACGACAAATAACATCTTAATAATCTTATCGAGAGTAAATTTAGGTTGAAAGATACCTCAAGCAAAACGATTTAGAAAATTCAATACACAATTACTTTTTGAGTATTGTGTGCCTCAATTTTTTCAAGATGTTCTGTTTAAATTAAAAGTTAGGAGAATGATGAAATGCTCTTTCAAAAAGTTAGATACAAATACTATTGCCCGATTTACTTGTTCACCTGAAGCCATATCGAATGGTTTAAATTGAAAATAGTTAATATTTTGTTTGAATAAATTTCAAACTCCGCTAACTTGAAATATTTAACGTTTTCTACTTATGTAAAAATCTAAACATACATCTAGAAATTTCTTCCAATATCTTTCACTCTATGATATATAAATTCTCCAAAATTAAATGAATTGCTTTGCTCAATTAAACTATTTTACATAGCATAGGCCAAACTGAAAGTTAATTTTCAGCTCCGAAATATCGTCTGTTCGTTGGCTTGTACAACTGCAGAGGCACCTGTCCAACACACATCTGGATTGACGGAACACCCTACCAGCTGACCGTACCTGCGAGTACAGACGATAACGCTAGATATTTCATCCTCCATGATAACCGCTTTGAAGATCATGTTTTCGATTCGCATTGTCTCTGTCAGGGAAACCCTAATAACGAAAATTGGTGAGAGCAAGAGGAAGAAAAGTATCACAAAACATAATTATGATTGTTACGAAAATTGGTGCGCCAAATTTCCCATTTAATTACTTACTTCATTAACCATGGAAGTGCAGTTTATAATATTTGTATAATAATTTGCTGAGACTTATTAATTAAGATATAAATGAGGTTATCCATTCGATTTTCTAAACTTAGGTAATTAATTATATTATGATTCTGATCTTCTCCTCATAAAATTAGAACTTTGCGATTGCCAAATCGGTCATAATAATTGTTTACAATCGATAAGGCAAGTCAATACCAAATTAATTCTCGATTTGATTGAATTCATAAAGGTTTTGCTGAATTATCATATAAATCACACAGGTATGTATGTATATTATATTATTTATCTGGTTAAAATTTGCTATTAATATCTAAATTGTGTTCAACAATCTAATACGCGTATATATATAATACATCACCGCACTGAGTATCCACAATACGTTATTAATGCTTTAAAATGAACATTGATGCATTAGGTATTGATCAAAACATTGAAATATATTCCAACATCTTATTCATTTACATTGTGACGGACAGACCGACTGACACGGCTTCTTTTATAACAGTAAATAGAACTATATACGGTAAATTCCTATTTCACGTCCCTATTTCATTTAGGGACGTGAACTAGGAAGGGAGTAATCGTAAATTAATAATTTTCTTATAATGATAACCATTTAAAAACAACAACAGGAATACAATATTATTTATATATAATTCAATTTGTTTACGATATTCTTTATTTTGCTGAATTTCAATTTCAAATATTCCATTTTGATATTATTTGTATAGGTAGTCCAGATACTAGATTTTCTATCAATTAATATTTATTAGTGCAATTTATTTCAAACAAATAAATTATTTAAGAATAATTAATTTAAAGATGATTCATTCCTAGTTCACTTTCCTAAATCAATGACAATATTATTAGGAACGTGAACTAGGAAGAGGGTATTTGGATTGGTTCCTAGTTTACGTCCCTTGATGAAATAGGGACGTGAACTGGAAATTTACCGTATATAGTGTGTCCAAAAAAAAAAAAAAATGCATCCACTGCCTTGAATCTGCATTATTAATCATTCCTATTAATATTAATGACTTATAAATATAGTACTTCTAAGGCCCATACTATACTGGCGGTGCCACCGCCGCGGTGCTACTGTCCTGTTTACGCATCTTCAATTAATCACTTTTAAATTAATGGAAAAGCAAAGTTGCAAAGTATACTGGCGGTGCTACCGCCTTGGCAGTCTGCGTTGCTACGGCGCTAGGCGGTGGCACCGCATCTGGACGCGTTACCACCGCCGCAGTAGCACCGATTGCAAAGTATACTGGGCAATTTCAACGCGGCAGTCAAAGTATAAGCACATACACAGACCAGTTTGAAGTAGAAGATTTCCCATTACAGCTAATATTTAAAAGAATATGTAGCTATATCTTTTTATATATGTATAATTCTTAACATAAATTTCTATTTACATAATTTTCTATATACATATATATTTATTTACATAATTTTTTCTTTAGATACATATTTTTTGTAGAGCTATATTTTTTTTACATAACCTTTTAAATTTTATGTATTTTTTTCTTTTACTATTGATTCCCCAATAATTTTGAATCAACATTCTATTTCTATTAAAACTCTGTTATTTAAAACGGGGAAAGTACATTTGTTTTAAATATCTAGCGACTGTTGGTACATTAACGTGGTATTAATCATTCTTACTACATCTCACTATTGCATTATTTCGGATGTTATTATTAGGTATATTTTAAGGTATCTCCTAATGCAAAAATTATATTTTTGAGAGGGTAAATATTCATATTCCTTCATTGTTTCAAAATATTCATATATAATATCATATAATTCATTTATCTATAAATTGAACATGTTCGGTTATTTTGTTGATCACTGTTCACGCCAAACACCAAATGTTCCGCTGCTCTAAAAGTTAGTTTTTTATAAAAAGTTAGCTTTTATGAAAGCTTAAAGTTAGCTTTTAATAAAAAACAAAAGTTAGCTTTTTATATTGCTCTAAAAATGAGCTTGTACAATAATTAAAATAATCGTTAATCTTATAGAGCTGTGTGCATACGCCGCGTTTCACTGTCCAGTATACTTTACAAGCGGTGAGAACGCGGCAGTAACGCCGCGTTCTCACCGCCTAGTATACTTTGGATTTGAAGAAGCAGTAGCAAAGCAGTAGCACCGCGGCGATGGCACCGCCAGAATAGTATGGGCCTAAGATATGCTCGATGCAATTGGTGAGTCAGTGGCCAAAATGATATCGCGTCTTGTGGGACGCTAAAATCCTTATTTTTGGGTCACGTGACTGGCAACCTAGCGTCAGTTTATTGGAGAAATGATATAACTGAAACAAAATAAAGGTTTTACACCGTCTACCTTATCGTCCTGCAATCGCTGCAACACTTTCTCTCTCTAGAGTAGTTTATCATAACTCTATGGGTCGATGGCAGTGGATACATTTTTTGCAGACACTGTAAAGTGTATACTATTCTTCTATAGTATCTATACTAATAATTTCCCTAGTGTGTTTATTTATTTATTTGGTGTCGCTTTCACACAACGGTGCATGAAGAATATATTGACTTGATATTTAAATTCTCCAGTTTTTATTCAAATTTTAAAATGTATTTTGTCTATAAAATAAATTAGACTAAAGCCCCGTCCAGACGGTCAAATTTTTCAGAGAAGTGACAAACTTAATGACAAACTAAATGACGATAACTTCCTAGCGTCAGCAAACCTTCAAACTTTTCATCAGTTTTGTGATTCCAACTTGTTGGATATCGTCATCAAAAAGTTTGTCAAACTATTTGCTGACGATAAAGTTTGAAGTACACACTGACTTTCCGGCAATAATATTTTTTTATTTGCGCGTCATTTTAGTTTATTACAGCTAGGTACACCTACAAAAACATCATTTTTTTCAAACTTAGTATCTATCTACTTACAATGGCTGACGACAGACTCTTTAATACTTGGTTGTATTAGAATGTATTAGATCTAAGTTATATATAGGCTACCTACGTTGTGAATTGCTTTCTATGATCTATTTTTGACTATCCTTTTCAACACGATATTTTGTCATTAAAAACAAATTATTTTTTCTGGTTTCTTACTGTTCTAAATTTAAAAAATATACATACCAAGTTATATAATTTTTATTTTCACGATATATAACACTAATTTTGACGAAACTGACGCCAGTGAACCTCAAACTTTTGGCGAGAAAATTTGACCGTGTAGACACTCCTTGAAAACTGACGATAAGTTTGTCATTTAGTTTGTCATTAAGTTTGTCACTTCTCTAAATAAATTTGACCGTCTGGACGGGGCTTAAGCAAAAAAAAAAAAAAAAAAAAATTAGTTGAATTCATTAAAAGTAATCTAATAACGGGTAGTAAATTGGTATGATGATGATCCGTTATTTTTAACGGTAAAGTACACTAGTCTATACTAATAATTTCCCTCGTGTTTTTTTTTCTGTTCGCATTTAGTAGATGGGTATTGAGCATGAAGAGTGTAACCATGATACGTGCAGGAATATATTGATATGAAATTGAAATTATTAATCTTTTATTCAATTTTGTGTGTATTAAATTTATAAAATATAGTATCAGCTGATGCAGAAAAATATACCTTAATTGAGTTCACTGAAAGTAACCTAATAACGGGTAATAAATAACTATTGAATACCCGTTATTTTCAACGGGCAAGTACACTAGTATACTATATAATAATATATATTATAATTCATAAATATTCTCTTGTTGACTTACCTTTCTTTTCCATTAATTTTATGGGGCGCTATTGACAGAGAGTCTGTTTAACCCATTGCGGGACGGACGGGTCAACTGACACGGTTTCTTTTATAATAGGTATATAGATTATTTATTATACAGCTTATACTTTTATTACATAGGCTTTATTTGTTTGTTGTGGTTGTAATGTAGAAGTGAGACATAAATTAAATAAAAAACTAAATGAGAAAAGTTTGTGTTATTCAATAACTAACAGCCTTCTAATGTACATAGGTGCTATTTAAGTCCATATTAAAGCACGCATAGGTGTTAGTATTATATAATAGTATAGTATCAATAATTATTGAAGATAACATATCTCCTATTCTATTTTTATTCAATATAATTCAGTTGGTTTACATTATTCTCCCCATGTAACGATGTAAAATATTACCAAGATAATGTTTGTTAACACTAATTCATTGAATCTAATATAAACAGTAGTTGGTACCATAGCATTACTCTTTAAATAAGTAACATAAACTTACTCGAATAAAAATTCATTAGCATGGATGTGCTTGGTAAGCTGCAGCATGACTTATGTTGTTAGGTAGAAAATATATGCAATTTTTATTAGTATAAGTAACCATCTGTCACGGTTATCCAGGCTTAGTCTGTTGCTCTGAATCAGACGTTATAAATAACTGGTCTTCATTATTACATTATTATGCAGGTTATACTCGTTTAATTGAAAAGCTAAATCTTTATCATAGATAAATAACAAACACCTAAAAAACAGAAATACGACATGAAATTAAATTTTTTCGTGTTATCGATTTCTGAATTTTCAATTACTATCTCCATTTTCAATATATAATTATTTTTTCAACGTTGAAACGAAAAGTTGAAATGATGAAAAATTACCTAATAGTTCATTATTTGTGTATTTCAATTTTTTAAAATAAATTACAACACAAATTAATGCAATCGCACGGATTTATGCCGAATTATGAAAACGAAAACTAGGATGCAATTCGCTTAATCAACTTTTTTGAGTCACCAACTGTTCCAATTATTGAAATGTTGGTTAATTAATTAATAATTAATGTTTTTGCTCAATTTCTTGTATATAAATTTCCTTGTTACGTTCTTCATTGAGCACCAGACCTCCATAAGTGTGGAGCACTACACTGACTACAGTCTCCAGCGGTGCCTAAATTCTAACAATTTGGAGGGGTGGAGGCAACTGTAAACATTGTCGTACCGGTCTGATTATTGGGCACAGACCCCAAAATAAGCTCTTCTCAAGCTATCTTCCTATTCTAAATGATAATAAATCAGAGTTTATGAGTTTTTTGCCAAAATGTAGTAAAAATCACCAAAAATGTTACTTTTCTGATATTGGAATCGCTTGGGGGCAACTGTTAATCATGTCAGAGTTCACTCAAGTTTCAGTACACGTACCTTTTCTTGTCATATCAACTTTATTTCACTATTCCATAAGTAATTTCCAAAATGTTATTTTTTGGCCCACCCTAATAATCAGTATTGTAATTCATTAGATGTTCATTAGAATATTCAAGAAATATAATAAGGTGTACCTCATGATATATTTTCCATGAATAGCTATTTATAGTTATAATAGATTTATTTTTAAATAAAAAATTCTGCAGTTTTATTTATAACTAGAGAAATATATATTAAGTTTCATGAGAATCCTTAAATAAAATTACTTCAACATTGCAACGAGAAAATTAAAAATGTGGACAAATTCTTATGTAATAATTCATTTTATTTGTGTATAATATTTGCATTAAAGCCTATTACATCATATAATAAATGTAATCTCATTAATCAAACTTTAATGGGTGGATTAGTGTCAAATTAAGGCACGTTCCTATGCACTTATTTTCTAATATATATATTAAAACATTGAATTAAATATTAATATAAATTAATCATTAAATTTAAACATAATTTGATCATCAAATTTATATATAAATTAATTATTAAATTAAAACATAAATTAAGTATTAAATTTAAACATAAATTTATCATTAAATTTAAACATAAATTAATCATTAAATTTAAACATAATTTAATCATTAAATTTAAACATAAATTAATCATTAAATTTAAACATGAATTAATTATTAAATTTAAACATAAATTAATCATTAAATTTAAACATGAATTAATTATTAAATTTAAACATAAATTAATCATTAAATTTAAACATAAATTAATCATTAAATAAAAACATAAATTAATCATTAAATAAAAACATAAATTAATCATTAAATAAAAACATAAATTAATCATTAAATTTTAACATAAATTAATCCGTGCGCGGAAAATTGCCACTGGGAAAATTGCCACTGTGGGAAAACTGTCACTGGAAAAATGGCCACTGTGGGAAAACTGCCTCAGTGGGAAGATTGCCACCCGGAAAATTGCCACTGTACATATTTAAATTCATACTGAATTTTTTTTTCGAAAATCACAAAAATCATAGGTACTGAATGCAATGCAATCAGAATTTAATATATAAGATTTTTTTTACAATGTTTACATCTCATTTTGACAAATTATACGATCTAAGTGAATTCTTCTGTCGGTGGGTGTGAGTGTGCTGATACGCAATTAATTCTTAGTGATATGTGTTTATTCGTCCCATGAAGAGGTTAAACCATTTAAAGGTTCTCTACTCGACTAATTTGTCGTCAAGTTATTTTCTCTCAATCATAAGTGCACTAAAATGTACATAGTGTCTTTATAATGTTTAGTCTTCTATACAGCATGGACCACAAAAAAGGAATATCGAATAAAACTGCTTATAACTTTGGAATAAATCAAGCTATTTTAATTATTTTTGTATTACATTCAGAAAAAAAATTTAACCACTTTGACAAATGACTTCAAATTGGAATATTTTTCTTTTCTCAGCGTTATGTTGAAAAACAGGAGTATAAAGGTTTGTTACACAAATCTGCCTCCCAGGATGAAGTTATACAGAAGCATAAAACTATTGTTTTCTATTTTATAATAACAATTTTATTATAACATATAACGTTGAGAGAATTACAATATTACCAATTTCACGTCATTTGCTGGACTCTAAGAAGAAGAAGTGATAAGAAACTCTTTTTTTAACTTAACGCAATAAAAAGAATTGAAATATTTTTATTCATTTGAAAGTTATGCTTAAATATTTCAAACCGAAATGTGCCTCTCAGGCTCATTGATCGTTCTATGGTTGAAAAGTTTTTTAACTTGAACGAACAGTGAAAATTGTATTTACGTAAGATTCGAATACTTTTGTATTCAGTTCGGTATTTTTTTATAGACCCAAAAATTTTTTTTAGTTTGTCACAATATTGTTAATATAATTTATAGTGGCAATTTTCCACAGTGGCAATTTTCCTCAGTGGCAATTTTCCGGGTGGTAGTTTTCCCACAGTGGCAATTTTCCAACAGTGGCAATTTTCCCCCAGTGGCAATTTTCCCATTGGCAATTTTCCCAGTGGCAATCTTCCCAGTGGCAATCTTCCCAGTGGCAAATTTCCAGGTGACAGTTTTCCCGGTGGCAATCTTCCCAGTGGCAGTTTTCCCAGTGGCCATTTTCCTAGCACCAAATTAATCATTAAATTTAAGCATAAATTAATTATTAAATTTAAACATAAATTAATTATCTAATTCAAACATTAATTTAATACATTAATTGAAATAGTATATTCAAACAATAAATTGATCATTAAGTGTATATTTTTTGGAGTAATGATAATTTATATGTGATAGCTACAATAAATATATGTAGCTATTTATAGTTAGTTATATTACATGCTTATTTAGTTTAAAAATTATTCGGAAAAATATCAAATATAAAAAATTTAATTAGAATCATTCAATGATTTCTATTTTTCAATTTAAAATTATTTCAACATTGCAACGAAAAAATGAAAATGTGGAAATTTTTGATCTAATTAATCATTCATATTTGTGTTTTAACATAAAACAAATGTTGTATTCTCAATCATTAAGCGTTACTGTATATTTTGTAAGGATATATAATAAAAATATAATATTCCTGCCAATAATAATAGTATTGGATCCTCTTTCTGTTATTATTCCGCAAAAGTTTCACAAAAACTGGATTAATTTTTGCAAGATGATAGATTTCCCATTAAAATCAGAAGTGTCATAACTCCTAAATGGTTATTTGGGTTATGGTGATGAAGAGTTATATCTTTGAGTTATGAGAGTCACTGAGCTCAGCAAATGGAGAGAAGAAACTCATCAAATACGTAACTCGATAAGTAATAGTGTACTATGATGTAAATTCTCTGTGGAAATCTGATTAAATAGAAACAAAATTCAAAACCGACTTGCTAGTTTATGCTTTTCTTAATTATAACATTAAATTTTGATTTATCTTATTTAATAAAACAAACAATTAACGCTTTAATTACTTTTATCTTCAAAATCTGGAATCTAATAAATAATATTCATTTATTTGTTTGTTTGATTTTATACGTGAGAAAACAATATATCTAAAAACTTCTGCAATTGAAATTAAATTTGAAAACATTCTTTATATTCTATAATGATGATATTAAAGTTTAAAAATTATTAAATAAAAACCTGTATTTAAAAAGTTAATGTAAATACCTTCCTATATTCTCCTAATGATATCTAATAAATTAGCTAAAGGAAAAATGCTGTAGTCTAAAAAAATCCTAAGGTAGGATAGACAAAAAAATAATCCTATGTACTAAAATAGAAGATATATAAAAATATTTAATATTATCATTAAGTGTCGTATGTACTAAAATAAAAGACATCAAATTATTTAATATTATTATTAAAACTCAGTTTCATCATATAGAATCGAACCGAAGACAAGCAGCCAAGAAAAATATTAACAATTTGTTTCGATCGTTCATAATCGTTGAGAAGGTATTACTTGTTACTAAATTAGAATGTAAATGATTAATTAATTTGTAATATTTAAATGCTTATATAATTACATTTAATATTTGAAATCTTAATTTTGTTTAATATGTGAATGCTTAAGTACTTGTTAACCAGTTACTACTTAACTACTTGTTATCCAGCAATTATATTTATTACTTGTTAACCAGTTAATACTTAAGTATTTGTTAACCAGTTAATACTTAAGTACTTGTTAACCAGTTAATACTTAACTACTTGTTAACCAGTTAATACTTAAGTACTTGTTAACCAGTTAATACTTAACTACTTGTTAACCAGTTAATACTTAAGTAATTGTTAACCAGCGATTATACTTACTACTTGTTAACCAGCAATGGTATTTATTACTTGTTAACCAGTTAATACTTACTACCTGTTAACCAGCAATTATAATTGCTACTTATGTTAACCAGTTAATAATTAACTACTTGTTAACCAGTTAATACTTAACTACTTGTTAACCAGCAATTATACTTACTACTTGTTAACCAGTTAATACTTAACTACTTGTTAACCAGCAAATACTTAACTCTTTATATCCAGAATTAATTAATATTCATGTAATATGCTGTATATGCAGAGTAAGCATATTAAATAATATCTATTTTTCAATTGTCACAATAGTACTTAACTAAAGTAAGCGTACACATGCAGTCTAATAAATGAGAGCCTAAACATGTCTATTAACTGGTCGTTAAGGAAAATATCTCCAAATTATCACCCAATTTACATCATTTGAAAGAGTCAAATCGTCCTCTTGGGATATAGCGGGTTAATTATTTGATAAAATGTTAATATTTTTATAATTACTTTTCCAATAAGCTTTCGGTACCACAGTCATAGTTAAATGACTGCGTGTCATTAAAAACTCGTGTATTTTATTTTAGTATAATGAAACAAAAAGTGAAGGGCAACTGTTTTTCATGGATATTATCAGCTGTGTCATATTGATCGCTTCAACTGTGAGTGATAATAATTATGTGTAAAGTTAGATACGACTCGATATTGAGTTGCTATATTGTAATTAGGATATCTAGTATTAATATTAGTCTATTTCACACTCTAATATCGTACATTAAAATATTTAATGCTTATATGCAGATAAAACATTGGAGCATAATTATAAATTCCATTACCTACTTGTATATTACTTAGATATTTAACAATTTTCTAAGAGTGCTATCTTTATGACATTAGGTTAAGTTTATTACATCAATTCTCTTCTATATTTTCCATCCCACCCACTCATCTAAATCTGTACAAGATGCTTATTATTATTGTATCCGTTTTAGAATATGTATATAATGCACATAGTCAGCAGGTCTGTCGATAACAGTATCGGGAGATGTTCACTTCATTTCATGGGCTGTCACTTTGAAATCTTCAAAACCTACCAGATATCAAAACAAATAACTTGAAAATTTCTTATATTTTTGGAATATTTATAAACATTGAGAGATTTCCTAGGATTTATAATTTTTCGTTATATTTATATGTTACATTAATAAGAGTTAATGTAAAGCAAAATTCTGGTTATAAAATTTGTAAGTTAACATTACGTACATGTGTATATAGAATCGCTTACATTGTAAATAACTTAATTGTAATTACTTTCAATAATTAGAAAGCATAATTACAATCGAGTCATATATTGAAACGAATATATGAGATTAATTATTAAAAATATAATTTCATTACACCGCAAAATATTTTTAAAGATACGAAAAATTCACCTGCAATCATTTTAATCGCATCAAAACAGTTGATGCTAAATTCAATTATATGATTTTATTATTTCTTCCAATACTAAGGAACAACTTTGCAATATTGGGTTGAATAATTTGAACACGGCGGAATATCTAAAAAATTATCCAAACACATAGCCTATAATAACATTGTTAATAGGAGTTCACATCGACAAACGTAGCGAATTGTCGATTCGACAATAGTCAACAATCGGACAAACTGAAACTTGTGCTGAAACTTCCTGAAGTGATTTAAACTTGGGTTAAGTTTGAGGCCGGACTTTAACAGGTCAGATGGAATGAAGAGGTTCTTCAGCAGTGAATTCTTGTGCGAAATCTGAGACTATTTGTAATGGCATGCAAATAATAAGAAGAAAGAGTGTGCAGTGCCCTCTGGCGCCTACTTTGGAAGCTGGGAGAGAAAAAGGAGAAAATTTATCACCGATTCTACTGTAATTTGAATCCCTCATCTTTTAGTTATTATTATCAGAGGAAAAGATTTGGATTGAATGCTCTTCAAATATATTTAGAAACGAGTCAAGGAAATTGATATTGGATTTCGCTTATCAAAGATTCTCGTGTATTGAAGATGAACAAAACGATACCTTAAAATGAATATTCATTAATATTTTGTACTCTATTGATCTATTCTCTTGCATAATATCGTGTATATTGATCTTAACTTTGATAAAATACTTTTAAATCTTCATACAGTCTCTTACCTAAAGTATTGGGGACATCAATTCAAATTTAGCCGATACCAATATAATGTGGAAAAGGTTTCTAATGTCCACTCTAGAGTGAAAAATTTCTTCTAATTTAGATATTGACAATCGCATGGATCTAAATGGTTAAACAATCTTTTTTCAGCTTTGAGTTACGCCAATTAATTGGATATCGTAGTAACTATTTCTTAAGTGGAATAATAAAAATAGTTGTAAAGTATTAACCTATACACATATACAGTATAGGCTCATTGAATATTTGAAAGAAAAAAATGGTGGAATCACTGCCAATTAATTATAGACCTTACTTGGTCATTTACACTCAAAATCATGGTTAAGTCGAACTATATATGATGATTATAAATGATATTTTGCATTATCTCAATTTTTTTAGATTTGAATAGGACGCTCTTGAAATATATTTAGAAACAAGTGAAGTAAATTGATATTGGATTTCATATAATGGAGTTACTCGTGTACAGGGAATTGAGGACTGCATATTAAATTATAGGAATCATTTAGAAATAGTATTGATATGCAGCTATCATCCTTTGTATATTTCATTTTTCATATATGGTATTAAACATCTCGTATAGATTCTGAAAATAAGGTACTCGTAAAATTTCCCATTAATTTTAATATTTAAATTATTTACTGATAAGCAGCGTTGAGTTTTTTTTACTACTATCACCTCAGAGTGAGAAAAGAGAGAAATGAACAAGAAAAAATGCATATCAAAATGAGGAACAATTGAATTTCCTAATTGAGAATCTAATTACCTTTAATTATAATGCACATCGATGTTGATTGAAAGAATAGGAAAACTCTTCAAAATATCAACTCTAAGTTATTGTCTTCTTGTGTTTTTTATGTACTTTAAGGTTTTTTTCGAATTAATTCTTTGCACTGACACAAAGTCGATCACTGCACTGCACATAATTGCATTTAGAGTATTGTTCAATTGTGAATAATTATATGAATTTTAAATATTAATTGCTTATTTGAATTAATAGAATAGTAAGTGATATGGAGTTATATTAATTTTGTAAAGTAATTAATTTCATGTTCTATTTCAATTCATTTTTTAACCTTTCTCCTATTGTTTACTATATCAGTTCGTTCTAGTATAGGAATTAAATCTATGGTGGTTATTTTAAAATTTTGATTAATTTTGAATTAAAAATGTATTTGACTTGATTTGTGATTGTATTTTGTATTAATTTTATATACTGAATATTAAAAATTATAATTACTAAAGCCTCGTTGCTTAAATAGTAGTTGTTTTTTCCTATTCGTAACATACTTATTTGCCTTATTTAGATATTTGGAAAATAAGAGTTATAACCCGCTTACATGCATCCTTTGCGGGATTTAAATATATATAAAAATATAATTGGAGTTAAAATAATATTATAAATATAGTTAAAAATCCTGGTAAATGTTCACATGTAAAAAATTCTATAAATATTGTTTGAATTACTAAATACAATATTAAATACTTTACTTCTAAACACAGTATTTATCATTCGAATTAATGACTTACGGTTAACATCAACTGGTTGTAGTTCCAACCTAATCACTTCTGCTAGTAAACACCTTATTCAGCATTGGAGCAATATCGTATTCCAATTTACTGTACAGGGAATATTGCATTGCTATTCCCACAATGTTGGAGAAAAATGTTCTCTAATGTTGTAGTTACAGGAATCGATTATTGAAAGATGTATTGAAGTATAAGTTATTAATTAAGCAAATTGATCGTTAAAATGGTATCATGATAAAATTGTTAGAAAATAATTGCAATATGATATCACCTCAAATTTAAACATTGATTGGAATAAATATGACAAAATTATTTATTTAATTGAAATTGGATTAAATCATTAATAAAAATGTTGCCTGATCATTAGAAAAATATAAAAATATTTAAAAATAAAGAAAATCTGTAACGACATTGTTGCCTCAATAGTTTGAACTATACCCGATTATCCACATCGTATAAATTAACCCAATTAACTTTATTCTCACTAACAGAACTATTTAAATAATTGAGATATTGTAATAATGCACAATAAAGTGACTATTTTAGTGTGTAATTTCTTCATTAATTACCTAGTTCTTCCTCAGAAAATTTCCTCAATTACCTAGTTCTTCCTCAGAAATTTCCTCAATTACCTAGTTTTCCTCAAAAAATTCCCCAATTACCTAGTTCTTCCTCAGAAATTTCCTCAATTACCTAGTTTTCCTCAAAAAATTCCCCAATTACCTAGTTTTTCTCCAAAAAGTTCCTCAAATACCTAGTTTTTCCTCAGTAAGTTCCTCAAATATCTAGTTTTTCACCAGAAAGTTCTTCAATTACCTAGTTTTTCCTCATAAAGTACTTCAATTACCCAGTTTTTTATTCAGAAAGTTCTTCAATAAACTAGTTTTTACTCAGAAAGTTCCTCAATTAATTAGTTTTTCCTCAGAAAGTTCCTCAATTACCTAGTTTTTCCTGAGAGAGTTCCTCAATTACCTAGTTTTTCCTCAGAAAGTTCCTCAATTAACTAGTTTTTACTCAGAAAGTTCTTCAATTAACTAGATTTTACTCAGAAAGTTCTTCAATTAACTAGTTTTTCCTCAGAAAGGTCCTCAATTAACTAGTTTTTACTCAGAAAGTTCTTCAATTAACTAGTTTTTACTCAGAAAGTTCTTCAATTAACTAGTTTTAACTCAGAAAGTTCCTCAATTACCTAGTTTTTCACGAGAAATTTCCTCAAATAACTAGTTTTACCTCAGAGAGTTCCTCAAATACCTAGTTTTTCCTCAGAAAGTACTTCAATTACCTAGTTTTTTATTCAGAAAGTTCCTCAATTAACTACTTTTACCTCAGAAAGTTCTTCAATTGCCTAGTTTTACCTCAGAAAGTTCTTCAATTACCTAGAATAAATTCCGTCACCAAGTCAATTTCTCTTGAGACTGGGAGTAAACTTCCCTGGATTTAATTCACTCCCTTCGCTAGGAAATGGTCAATTTATTTTCAATTGGCTGAAGATTACACACTATCACTTCAGATAAACTGACGTAAATATTGCAACAACAGGAGTACAGGAAACTTTAAGATAAAAAGTTATTCATTACTGAAAAAATAACTTGGATTCTATTAATATAAGTATATGTATATACATATAACAACAAAGAGATGAAACGTTATCCTTTAAAATGATAAGAAAATTCAATTCAATTTAAAATGATAAGGAAATTCAATTGTATATTCATAAAACTAATACGTATGATTGATTAAGCAAAACAGTTAATACATATGAAGAATTTGTTTCAGATATAATACAATTAATGGAATATTCTATGTTATAATTAAAATAGAGAAATAGAGAACTATAGAGAACTATAGAGAAACACATTTTCATAGGTAGCTTTGTACCATATCTGCACAAGATATTCCTAATAGCATACAAAATAACAAATTTCTATTTCATTTAGAGATAATTATATTAACGTTGAGTCAATGCACATGTGCATAATTTCAATCATCCCTCTCTGTTTAATCTATACCATTTGATTATAAATCCATTGCAGAGTCTATATACAAAACTATATCGATTAAATGATAAAAAGATCATTTTATTAATATATTCGCAGTTTATTATAAATTTTAAACACTTATATCTTTTAAACACTTTCCGATGATAATGTCGTAAAAAGAGATATTTTATGATAACAACTATTAAAATTTATCATACTAGACAATAATAGACGATATGCGATAATATATTTTCTGCCTGGGAAGTATAAAATTAAGCAAAATAATTTTCAGATCTCATTAAAAGCAGTTAACTTCTTTTGTGTCGCTGTAAATGATGTGAAAATAATTTCTTTCTAATTATTGCAGACTGGTGGTATTTATGCACTAACTGCCCATTAAAAATGTGCAGCCAATGATTATATACCTATGAAAATCAGCCTAAAGAGAATTTTACGACGACGAGTTATGACATTTCACTCCTAAAGATTTTCAACTCCTGACCATCACATGGTTTTGAAATTTTCAATCCATATTGTTATTTTATATCTTGTTGATTTACATTAGTGATCAAGTAAATATACATAGGAAAAAAGGGATTATACATATAAGGTTTTTATTTGTTCGTCCATGAAACAAAACATAATTGAATCTTTCTTTCGAAAATGAGGCACTATTAACATTTTTATATTATTGAAGGATTATTTTAAAGGAAATATCTACCTTAAGCATAACATAGTAAAATAATAAAATAATTCTAATTAAATGTCATCGTCATATTGATAACAATTCTTTATTTACATGCAGTGCCATTAATGTAATGCAACATAACTCACTAAATACTAAAGAACATAGCTAGCCATTGACTCGGTCAAGTGCTCCAGATGATGATTTGAAATAGCTGTGCATGAGAGATTGGTGTTAATGGAATTGCTGAGCAGTCGCTAGGGTTTCATCTTACTCGCTATTGAGGAGCTTCCAAATGATCCACTAGGATCTTCAAGAGACTTCTGTCGAATTATTAACACGGAGGCATGCAGTTCGAAGATTCAATTGACATGGGAAATGTGGATTCGACCAACCTGCTAGAGTGTTTGCCAAGAAAGTGAATTCATACTGATTTTGTAATTTTGATTTAAGGTCCAAGTTTGTCTCAAATTAATCTTAATTATAAATAATTTGATTGAATAGACGCCAAATGAAATCACAGTACATGTGCGTACTTGCAATCAACTTTCTTTCTACCCTGTGAGTATCGTTGCCCTAACGCTTTACGATTCTCAAGTTAATGGCAAGTAGTTAACCCCCTTAAGAAACACAATGAGATCATTACGAGTGAGATACCTAACAGGAAAGAGAATATGATGGGCTATCACCTTCTATTTCTTAGACCTAGAAATGTAGCGCTAAGTCCTGTGACATGGGATAACTGTGACGATTGCTCTCCTAAAGAGCAGTCATATCTACTATAATTAACATGATTATTGACGATAATGATATTTTAAGCAGATATTCTTTTAAATGTATGTAATTGCAGTTCATCCTGCAAGATTGGTGCTACATATTTTGGTCGATTTAACTTGATTAGTAATGTTTATATCAATTTAATACAATATTAGGTGTACTCTATCCCAAATATATCATATTTATATAAATCAACCTTAATTCTGATTCTGTAAATCAATTGTATCGATCATTTGCATCATGAAATAATTTATACTTATTTATTTATACTTATTGGTTTGATATCAAAACGACTAAAAATATATAAAAAAAATTATAATAATTCTCCACGAAAAACAACAGCTATAGCACTACTTTTAGAGAATTTCTCTATGTGTTCATTACACACATAATCTGAGTGTTCTGGTGCCTCTTATCTCATATTACAGAATTTGAAAATAAGAACTTCAGCTATTCTCCTCTCGTTACTTGGTTTAAATGGCTACTTGGCATCTCCTGGAAACGAGAATTGTTTTATAGTATTATAGGAGTCAACTATATATATGTACTCTATTTCCGTAAACTGAATTAGTTTTTAAATCATACACTGGAGTCGGGTGTAGAAGATATTGAAAATTAAATATAATTCAACATCAACTGTTATTATAAAGAGTGAATTGTAACGAATAATAAAAAATAAAAATTAATATAAATAAATAATTCATATTTTAAAAAGATATTTTTATGTACCCTATAGCTTTTTCATCGAATAATACCATCAACAGATTCAATATAGTTAGTATTCTCATCATGTAAAGATACATAAAATTAGTAGCAATTAGTGTAAATAACAGTTAACTCAATTATCGCGCATTCGCGTAAATAAATGAATGTATTCATCCATCATTTCTCGATCACGTTCCTCGTATATTTTTAATGACAGTTCTACTCACAACTTTTTGTATGTCTTTTCAATTAATCAAAGAGTAATGATATGAAGTTTTTTTAAAGATGTCAGAGTTTGGTGGCTGGGCGCATGATTAATCCAGAGACTCGTATGCTTTCCTAATATATATTTTTATCGTCAATGGAGATTATCTCTTAAAAGAGTGTTTGTACTTATATTTCCCTCATTAAATCGAGATCTGGTTGGAGGTTTTGCTCAGCAGAATTTGACAATTTGGATCTTTTTTATGAATTAATATAGAGAGCTGGAGAGTTCATTTCACAGAATTGTACTGTTAGCTACAGAATTTGAACATATTTACTTGAATGAATAATGGCGGCTGATGATATAGTTAAACATAGAAGCTCTATATATTTAGTTATATATATGATTTTACTTTAGAAATAATTTTTTTTTATCAAATACCGATCGAAATTGTGCAACAACTTCATTTCTTACCAAGAAAATAGGTTCATAATTGACTAAAATCACCATGGACATATCATCCAGCATGTAACCCTGTTGTTAACACACAGTTTGAGGGCAAAATATCCCTCTTTTCTCCCCCTTTGCGCTGTTCTAACCAGAGTTCGTATCTGTACCAAAGAGTGTGATTAGGAATTAGCTTTGCTAGCTACCGTTAATTGCACAGAAACCCTCTGCACGCATTCTGAAAGAATCATTTGGCTCCAAAATTGGAGATAATCAGCTGAATTGTTGGCCAATTATTGAAGTGAAATCAAAAACGTTCAATTCAGATGCAGTTCAGGTTCTTTTGACTATTGGGGAAAATTATTCTTCATCCATAGATTTTTCCATGAGATTGCTATGATTAAAAATATGTGTTCAATTTCATGTGAAAAAAAAGAATTGTTTTCTTTTTGTTGTTAATGGAAAAGTATTGTCTTAAAAATTTCTACTTTAAATATGTATTCATCTATTATATCTTGAAATGATCATTGCTAGAAGATTCTAATGGGATATTTTTTTGAGACTCTCTAGACACATTTTCAATCCTGGGATTGGAATCAGATTCGAACACTTGCCACTCATGCCAGAAAATAGGTAACTTTATATTTCTCAAGACTTTCGACATTTCCAGATTTTTGAGACATATATTGTCTCAAAAATAGAAGCGAGTGACATGGAAAACAGTAATTGGTTATAATATTTTATGAAACTTTACTACTAACAAAATATGTAATAACAACGTAATGAAATATTAAAGAAGAAACTTTCGTTGCAAAATGGATTAACGCTATTTTAGAATTTCAATTTGTTTTTATCACCGACTGTATATTTTTATGATTAAGAACTTCTTTCCATCTAAAGAACACCATTTCGTAAAATATATGTTATTTATTGACACTAATTTGTAATTTAATACTCTGAGCATTAAATCTTTCTACGATATTATGTTTATTTTATTACTCATTGTTGCTTCATGAAATATTATCCTATTTGGCTTCTGGCCAAACAGAAAAGCGTACCAAAAATACACATCAAAATATTGCATCTGAGATTGTAGATACACGTGTTATCTTATCTTCTGTGTTATCTTATCTTCCGTGTTATCTTATCTTCCGTTATTTATCTGTTGACCAGTCTTAGGATACCATAAAGCTGATATATATTGTCCTGTTAAGGATATATCCTCAAATATAGGACACAGTAATTTTGCCCAATGTGATGATAAATGTCAGTGGATATTTTGTTAATCGGATATTAAGAAGTTAGGAATTATTATATGGGTCACTGGACCTCTTTTTCTTGAACAAATTTATTTCATGAACTTTATATCTGTTATAGTAACTGAATGGATGCCATTCTTGAAAATTATAAGATAGCTAGATTTCATTTTACTAGATTGAAGTGAAATTTTGCAATATGATATACTATTAAAGATAGAATATTGTGGTACATTTCTGAAATTTATTTAGTGGTGGATTTTATTTACAGCACTATATTAATGAATAAAAAATTACGATATTTTTCCATTGAAACCAAGAAATAGTTTTATCTTTGTTTATAGTTTATAACACGCAATTTGCCGACTTTGAACAATCACGAAAATGCGCTACGTGGTTTTAGGATCTTGAAAATGTGCAACAACCTCGAGATGGCTTATAGAGTAAGTTGCCTGTTTCATTAAATAGCTTGTTCAATAGCATTTAATTTTATGGATAACTTTTTAAATTTTGTACTTAATTTAAAAGACGATATTGTATATTAAAAACAAAGGGAAAACAAATGAGGTTAATATAATTGCAAAATTTTGGTATAAGGTTTGATATCTCAGTAAAATTTAATCCCAGTTTTATTCACATTTTCTTTGAGTATAACTAACTGAAGCTTAATTAGCAACACATAACCAAGCTTTAATTAACTATCATATTTTGATGAAATGGACCTATCAAATGCATAAATTGATTATCTAATCCATAACTGTTGGTTCTGCTTCATACTCTTAAAGTGTGCCTTGCACACTCTCGAGATTGTCGCGCATTTTCAATGATCCTAAAAAATTGGCAAATGGAGCGGAACATGAAGATTAAATAATTCAAGTATATTACATCAATCATATTTTATCTCCAATCAATTTTTATGTAACTCATCTCTACGAATTTACCTCTCTTTTAATGTATTTTTTCTCAAGTAAAATGTTATCCCAGTTTTGATAATATGTTAATTGTTTTCAATGTGACGTAGAGAATATACCAAAGAATATAATTTCGTAATTATTTTTGCACCGAATAATATTAACTCTGTACGAATTTATCACAAAATAGAATATTAAATTATTTGAGAATGTTTTAAATAATATTCAAATATATGGGTTGCTGCATAGGCAATTCTGGTATAGCATTTTTATAACTGTTAATTTTTAATCTAAATTTGATACATAATGCAAATGTGTATAATCTTTTCCTTGCCTTAATTCTCATCATTATCAGATAATTCTCATAGAACTGATGTCTGACAGGGCAGTTGATGCATATGAATCGGTAAACACACTGAATGTTGATTGACAAACATATTTTCCTATTTGCAGTTGTGCTTTTCTGCTTGAATTCAGGTACTAACTGCGATTTTCTCATTTAAAGGCAAAGAGATGTTCAATTTACGTATATGAGATTGAGCTACAGCCATTCAGAGATTAATTATGTCCAAATGAATATAGGACATTTTTTATCCATTTTTCTACATCGAATTGGAGATTGCTCCAGTCAAAATAAACCTTGATTGCATCAACATCACTTCTTAGAATTATCTTCCAAACAGCTTTTTACACAACGAATTCTATGAATGTCGTATGCTGTGAAAATTCTTCCTGAAAAGCTCTCACATGTCCTCACATTACCTACTATGAGCAGCGACAGTCTGAAAACTTTGCCTTTCTGGAATTTCTTGAATTAGACCAGGGGGTGGCACACCTCAAAGTTTTTTAAGATATTGTTTTTAAAGTTAATAAATTATTCATTGATTGGCTATGGAGATTGAAGAATAAGTGTCTCGGGAGGCTCCTCCTCACAGGTCATTAAACAATCATGAAGTGTGCAGTACAACAAAGTAGATGCGTCACTAGCGGATACCACAAACGGTGCCAAATTATATATTACAGCAATCTATGTTGACATATTACTTGAAATATAATTTAATTCAACTCATAACTATTTGCAAGGAGGTGAAGCCAACAGGGGGCGGAGCACTAACAGCTTAGAGTTCCGCCCTCTGTTGGCTCCTCCTATATAGAAGACCAATCGGAGAAGAGATATTGTTAAAAACTTTATCCGAAGAACATTAATTTCATGCTTGCAACACTTTATCGATAAAAACTTATATGGTCGAAACAATATCTCAAACATCTTGAGAGATCATGCTCTGTTTACTATATTTTCATTAGTTTAGACTTCAAACGGAAGAAACATAACCTTTTCGGACACACCGACACCAGGACTTCATTATGTAACATCTTTTTCAAACTAAGCGATTTTGATTTAACTTCATCCATCAATTAATTTCATCAAAATAAGTTTATCCATTTTGTTATCTCCAAATATCTGTAGTGAGCACTTCATTAATCAATACAAGCTCAATTTAATAATGCTACATGAACATTAAATTAAACATCAACCCTGTGAGGGCTGCTTCTGTTTGCCATAGAATCACAGATTGAAGAACGGATCTATTCCTATGAGCACAAATGGAACGAATATGATTTTGATAATAACATTGTCAGGAATATTGATTTAAATTGAACAAGGAATATTGATTTAAATTGAACAAGGAATATTGATTTAAATTGAACAAGGAATATTGATTTAAATTGAACAAGGAATATTGATTTAAATTGAACAAGGAATATTGATTTAAATTGAGCAAGGAATATTGATTTAAATTGAACAAGGAATATTGATTTAAATTGAACAAGGAATATTGATTTAAATTGAACAAGGAATATTGATTTAAATTGAACAAGGAATATTGATTTAAATTGAACAAGGAATATTGATTTAAATTGAACAAGGAATATTGATTTAAATTGAACAAGGAATATTGATTTAAATTGAACAAGGAATATTGATTTAAGTTGAACAAGGAATATTGATTTAAATTGAACAAGGAATATTGATTTAAATTAAACAAGGAATATTGATTTAAATTGAACAAGGAATATTGATTTAAATTGAACAAGGAATATTGATTTAAATTGAACAAGGAATATTGATTTAAATTGAACAAGGAATATTGATTTAAGTTGAACAAGGAATATTGATTTAAATTGAACAAGGAATATTGATTTAAATTGAACAAGGAATATTGATTTAAATTGAACAAGGAATATTGATTTAAATTGAACAAGGAATATTGATTTAAATTGAACAAGGAATATTGATTTAAATTGAACAAGGAATATTGATTTAAATTGAACAAGGAATATTGATTTAAATTGAACAAGGAATATTGATTTAAATTGAACAAGGAATATTGATTTAAATTGAACAAGGAATATTGATTTAAATTGAACAAGGAATATTGATTTAAATTGAACAAGGAATATTGATTTAAATTGAACAAGGAATATTGATTTAAGTTGAACAAGGAATATTGATTTAAATTGAACAAGGAATATTGATTTAAATTAAACAAGGAATATTGATTTAAATTGAACAAGGAATATTGATTTAAATTGAACAAGGAATATTGATTTAAATTGAACAAGGAATATTGATTTAAATTGAACAAGGAATATTGATTTAAGTTGAACAAGGAATATTGATTTAAATTGAACAAGGAATATTGATTTAAATTGAACAAGGAATGTTGATTTAAATTGAACAAGGAAAATTTTCCGTAGGAGAAGAAACAGGTAATATGAATTCATTACACTGCTAACTTTGTGTAAAATTTCGAGATTTGAAAAAATACAATTTTATGATTTAAATAACGAAAAGACCCAGTTAATATTGATAGATAAAGCTAATTGAATTGTGACCTATGGAATATATAAATAAACTAATGTATGCATAAATCACATACTATTTACCTCTTTCACACAATACTAAACAGTTTATTAGTTCATATATCTACTTCAGTTGAAATGACATGAGAGCAATAGATGAGGCTGTTTTCGGTCACCGTATAATGTTGTACATCAAAGCTCTCGTTGTCATTAGTGAGCATCTTGATACATTGCACATAATGAACCAGGTAAGCTACAGGACTGAAGATTGAGGTATGTAATCATTAAAGATTTTCAAATGAACTTCTTCATTTCATTTGCTTAGAAAAATATAGAACTAAGATTATGTATTAAGTGAACAACTTAATATTTATCTATTATCCAAATCTTATTTATCGTTTTCTGATATAATATCATGTTTGAGAAGGAGTTGTTAATTGTATGTTTTTGTAATTTATAATAAATGCATACAAACTATTATTAGAAAATGAAGATTAAACTAAAAATATAATACATTGTTCATATTCTATCTCAAACGATCATTTTTGTGCAACTAAATAATCAATGAATTCAACTCGACATTGCAGATGTATTTTATCGCAGATATAGTTTTGATAATATATCAATAGCTTCCATTAAGACGTGGAGAATATTTCAGAGAATATTGTTTCATATTTATTCTTGCATTGAATAATATGAACGATGAAAATGAATATCAAATTCATTGAAAGAGCAGTTAATAGTATTTGAATATATTGCTGCTGCATATGTAGGTATTTTTGCTGTGATTTTATTTCTATTAATTGTTATTCCGAGTTTGATACGCAATGCAAAAGGGTATATATTCATTTTCTCTCCATCTTACCAATGATTACCAATTGATTCAGCCTTCTATTGATTGCAGTTCGGGAATCACTGAATGTGTTCTCAGATAGTACTTATAGCACATGGCAGTTGATGCATATGATTCGGCAAACACACAAAGTGTTGAGAGACCAATATGATATTCATAGTTGTAGTTATATTTGCTTGAATTCAGTGATTAACTGCAAGTTTCTCATGGAAAATCAAAGAGATGATCAGTCATACGTATATGAGATTGAGAAACAGCGATCACAAGATTTATTATGTCCAAATGAAGAGGAAATTTATCTAAGCTTCTACTACATTGAATTGGAGAATGCCGAAGTCAAAATAAATCTCGATACTAACATCACTTCCAATGAAAAGTTTGTCTCGATCTTCGAAACAGATATTCCACACAAAGAATTCAACAAATTTCGTATGAATTATTAGTATGCTGTAACATCTCTAGATTTCGAATGCAATGGTGTCACTTTCAAGAAATTCTATCTTTACCCTGGACATTATATCTTGGAAAAACTAAGCGATGAATTTTACATGGTAATTTTTTTATTTAGTACTTTTACACCTTATTGACACAGATCTTCCCTACGTTGCTTTTCCTCCTTTTCCAATAGCGGACAGCTTAGTTGAATTCTTCTTAGTTGAATTTCTTGAATTGGTAATCTCTTACAGTGTAACCACAGTTCCTGTCATGAACAGCAACAGTGTGAAGACTCTTGAACTATTTTAAGATTTCGGAAATTACACCTGGTATTCATTGTCTACATTTCAACTTATTTGATTTAAATAAATCGTATATATTTAGAGACTGAATACAAAATACTCCGATGATGATAATATGTGTTATATATTTAACTATACATAGCATCAATATATAATCTTACTTCCTCCATCAGTTTATTTTTTCAAATTATATTCAATATGCTTTTCAAATAGTTTCAAATTCAACAGTATTGAATGGTTCTGAGCCAGCAGTATATTGTATTCGATATGCCATTTCGTTTCGATTATAGTATTCTTAAGATTTATAATTTTAAAAGCATATTGTCACAGCCCTAATTATTACAATCTTAGTTGAATTGTACGTGTTGTAGGAAAATTTGATGAAATACCAAACATGTGAAGGCTGCTTCAGTTTTGCCAAGAAAATCGCAGAATTGAAGAATGGATCAATTCCAAATGATCATAAATGGATTTCGATTATAATATTGTAAGGAATATGGAACCAGGAACATTCTTCGATCGATAAAAACAGATTATGTATTTATTCGATAGCTAATTTTGTGCAAAATTTAGACATTTGAAAAATTCAGCTTTATTCATTCATTATATCTATATTTTATATCATTCAAAGAAATCCTCCTACAAATTGTTAAATGTAGGTAATACACTGTTTAGCAACCTAAATAATTCATCTATTATAATGACAGAGTAACACAATATGTATCTCTTCCATTCAGTACTAAACAGTTTGACGATCAACTTCAGATCAAATGACATGGGAATAATAGATGAGGCTGTTTTCGGCCACCTAATGCGGTGTATCAAATCTCTCGCTGTCATCATTGACTACCTTGGTATATTGCACATAATTTATGGTTCATTATTATAATAAACCATGCAGGACACAGGACTGAAGATTGAGATATACAATCATTAGAAAATTCCAAAATGAACTCCTCCTTTTCACTAATTGATAAAAGTATATGTCAAAGATTCTATATTATAAATATCATATTCTTTGTCAATATATTATAAGATAGATATTTAATATGATAGTGTTTAATCCACTACGATGCCACCATTCATTTTTCTCTTAGCTGTTTGAGAATGTTTCTTCATTGAATTTTTTTTTATTCAAACGTTCTTTGGTAAGAAATTTAGGAAACATTAAATTCATTTATTTATTTCTTGTGAAATAATTTTTTCTGCTGCGACATTGCTTGGATCGTCCTCAATCCAGAGTACCTCGAGAAAGTGTTTTCTTCGAACCTATATGGGCTTGATGATGGTCTTCAGTGTCCACCTAACCGATTCGGACCCGTCCTTTTATGCCATCAACAGTTAGATAGATTTGTAGCATTTTACTTCAGCTTGATTGCTATAGGAAGATTTCTGATAACTTTTCTATTTAATAATTGTTAAATTTAAGAATTATTAGTAATTTTAATTAAGTATGGATTGACTTGATGAAGCTCGACTTTATTTTTTACCATTTCATCATCATTTGAAGAATAATTACCTCCATAAAGTTAATCTTCTGAGTTAAATATTATACCACATCTATTAGTTTGCTGAAATCAAACATTAAAGGGCGCCATTCTAATTCATTTAAATGAGTGTACCACTCATGTCACTTTGAAGTCAGAGCGAAAAGAAAAAAAATCATATGATATATGGAAGATGTATCATCTTATGAGGAAAAGACCACAACTCAATGGAACCAAAAATTAAATAGATCTTCCGATTATATTTATAATATCCGTCTATCATTTGAATACTGAAATATTGTAGAAGTTCTATATTAATTTATTATCGCATAAAAACTGGTTGTTTGAAAGCAGATGATCAGCTATTCTAATTTTCAAACTGGGCACTTATCCACTAACTGAAATTAAATTGAATTCATGTATATAGGTATTTTATATATTCCTTGCAATGAATTTTTAGAGTCGATTTCTAAATCCAATTTGAATAACTTTGAACTTGAATAACACTCCGTTAAATGTATTAAAATTATAATTAATTTAGTTAACACAGCTGATTTCATTGCACCCCTTTATTAAATTAATGATTTACGTATTTTATAATATTCTTCATTCAAGCTCTGGATTATTACTTAAAACTAAATTGAATTCACTTATATATATAAATTTATCGCAGGAACATACGTACAATATTATATTAATTCATAACGCTTAATTCCACCTAGCAACATTTACCTATAATAGAATAAGTTGCAATGTCCATATTATATATACGCAAGAGACATACAAATTCTAAATTCATTTAAGACTCCATTATACAATATTCTCATTGAGATGCAGTAGAGGTTCATCATATTACAATACCGTGAATAAATCCACAGGCAGGAAATTACTGGTCAATGGAGAGACTATATTGAGTTGGAGAGACTCGTTCTTGCATTGCAATGTGAACACATGCACTCAGATCTGTAGTGGCTAATTTCAGTCGCTTACCTGTACTCTGGTTTCGTTAAGTCTTTCGTTATTAAATCTAAGATAGAGCTTTTCGAATCATTTTCCCATTTAAAATCAAATAAGTCATCCAATGCAAATTTATTTTATTTATCTTAGAGACTTAGTAATTTGAATGTTAGAGAAACTATTTTTATTTTATTTTAAATTGTATACTGTCTACTATATTATGATATATTAGTAGAATTTAATATACAATATTATACGTATAGCGATATTCTGATCTTCAATAAATTTAAAATCTGAAAAAAATGATATTCATTGTGAGTGGAAATTGTATAGACTGAGAATCTTTGCCTCATTGAACCAATTATAGCGACTAATTATAAATCATTTCATTAGAATGTTTTTGTAATTGAATGAATAAAAGGAGGAATAATATTATCGAAGTCAGATATTTCAGTAGAAGAAAAAATCATTTGAAATATATGCTCTGAATTTCATATACATATCTAATTTGTTGAAAATTTTAATTTTTAATGAAATTATGAAGCATTGTAATACTGTTTTTATTTGTTGTTAGTTTTAAATATAGATGAGTGTAATTCACCACAGTGCGCCTTACTCACCACAGTGCGCCTTACTCACCACAGTGCGCCTGTGCCGACCAAAACATAACTTTTTGCTATTTTTCGAAAGTAGCATTGCATTGTAGTGATTGCACTGAAAAAGAAAAAAATACTAATAACTCATAATATTACAAAAACTTATAATAATGAGGGGGATAAAATTAATTGCCAGTGAATTAGATATTGGATTTGATGTCTTGAGAACAATAATGTGGTATAATTTAAATGATTAACGGTATAAGCAAGAGTGTCTTTTGATGTAAATAATATACCCATATACGATATTTACAGGACTTTATTTTCATGTTATTGATAAGTATGAATATATGGATATACAGCATTTTGTAAAATTTAATTGAACGGAGTTTATTTCAAATACAATTTATACAGATTAAATAGACATGACAATAATTATGACGACCAGTTACTACTAAAATATAAAATATATCTCATATTGGGCACTATAGTATCATAAGCCTTTAATTGTATAAATATCTAATGAATTTGTCTCGGGCAAATATGAACGCAATTATATTGTTTGTAGTCATCTCATCGAATATATTATTTCAGAGCTTATTTACCTTCATTGCATTGTTTATCATTTAACAGAGGGGAAATAAAGATTTAATAGAAGGAATGAAAATTGGTATTTTTTATTAGGATAATAGAATAGAATAGGTAGTTTTAGTTTATTTTCCGACTTTTATATAAGATTACAGAATTAAGAATTGAAACCGAGAAAAGAAAGTAGGATTTAAATTCTCTGCAAACTAAATAATGATCCCATTCGAAATTGTTTGTGTTTATTTTATTTATGGTTCTCTGTACGCCAATTTAAAATTTAATTAGAAATGTTTTGCATTTGTAGAACTAAGGTAATTCAACTTATCACAGTTACTCAAAGGAAATGGATCAAGTATTCGATTCGTAATATAATTTATAAGATATATTTAGCACAACCTTCACTCTCCGACTTTCTAATAGAAGACCAAAGAACTATTACTATCTATCTTTCGTATTAATTGCCCGATATTTAATGGTAATAAGGTAGGTAGCTCTATATTTACCTAATTTTTTTAGGGTACGATTATTTATGTAACTGTATAGGTAGCAATTTATGATATACAGTATCTATCAGCTTGTTATTGTTTTGAGTTAGTCTGATGCAAGCCATTCTTTTCCTTTTCTTGTGAAGAAGGTAGGTATTGCAAACCCATCTTAACAACTGGAATCACATATAATAATTATTCTATAGAACTAAATTTTAAATGATTTCCAGTTTCCTAACCAATAAGTTGATTCCAATGAATAAAGATATAAAATTAATAGAGTGGAGGGGACCTGTAAGTCTATTTGGAATGGTAATTAGTCATTTATTTAAAATGTTCTAACCCATATAGTAACCTATCAGCTGGCGCGGTGTCCGGAAAACTGCCAGGCGGAAAACTGCCGAAGCGGAAAACTGCCATGCGGAAAACTGCCAGTCACTTAATGGGAATTTATGTATTTTTTTACTTTTATTTTTTAGTTATAAACACATTCAAAGAACATTTTAATTAAAAAAACGGCGTCAGCCCTTCGTTAAGGGATTGAGGGGACATTCATTTTTACAGTAATAAAAATATAGATATTGGATTACTTAATATCCAAATGAAAATTATATTTCAACAAAGCTACCTTATTAAACACACAGTAAACCAAACTTCAGTACACATAAGGAAGTAACAATTACCATTTTATACTTATTTGCTATGTCACGTACATTTTAAAAAACATGTTAAGTTACGTATATAGTCCCTCGTTTTTAATTCCTATATTAATGTCAGCAAGTATAACCATTGGTTCAAAAGCAAACGTTAAACCCCGCGTACTGATTTGTGATTAATAACTAATTAGATATTCTCATAATTAATTAATCTTAAATTATACAATAAATTAAGTGTATGTTAAATCAACATATATGTATGTTCAATATTTATTATATTTACATTTATTTACATTTTTTATTCTCCATGTCAATTGCACAACTCCTTCATTTTTATAATATTCCTTTATATGTAACAAGTATTATTAATTAATGTACAATCCAATTCGATCGAGTGAAATTGTCAGAGAATTAGGTACTATTGGTAGGTAATAGCAGTTTAATAATCATAGATGTTGTGTTGCAAATTCTAAATATTTCACAAACATAGATCGAAGTTGTTTTATAATGAGTACAAGCGAATATTAAGCTTGAAGGCTTGTTCAATTCTCAAATTATAAAAAAAAATTAGACAGTTAGCGCGTTATGAACTGATAATTTAAAGATACGTTGTGTAAACAAATAAATTGTTCTCTGTCCCTAATACTAATATTTCTTTGTTTCTTCTTTTAGTATTTTAAACCTTTTCTAAGAACGATTTTAGTTTTTAGTTTCTATATTATATTTCATTTATATCTTTAATATTTATATATTTACATATTTTTCTAATAAACTGTCTACATTTAATTATTATTTTTGTTTTGTATGCTAAGTAAAAATGAATGTTCCTTAACTCCTTAAACCGTTGGGCGAGCAACATTTTTATAAATTAAAATTTTATTACTGACTAAAGTCATTAAATTGCCAGTAAATGACTGGCAGCTTTCCGCCTAGCTGTTTTCCGCCTGGCAGTTTTCCGCTTCGGCAGTTTTCCGCCTGGCAGTCTTCCGCCTGGCAGTTTTCCGTGTACCGCTGGCCTGGCGCGGATGCGCCAGTCCTCATGGAAAAAATATTATTAACTTTAATTTTAAACCGATTTGTAAGTTGTTTTTCATGATTTTTAACTTTTATACATAATTACATATGATTAGACAAATACGGAGGTGGTAAATGGTAAGATACTCATATTACGATCATTTAATTAATTGAATATATTAGGAGTATATCAGACCTCTTCCCAGTCATGAGATGCACGAGTGTGTTTGAGAACATAAGGGTGAATGTCTCACTATAATCAGTTAACTGTAACCATTATCGGCTTAGTTAGATGTGCGATAACACCAAGCTACTTACAGAGTGACAAGCACCACCCACACAATAATACCTAAATAAATATTTGTTTCTTATCTTGGTATGTTATTTCTATCTTAAAAGGAAAAGTATTCCATGACGTTTACAAATGGATGAGTAAATATCCATTGAAGGTTTTTATGAAGAAAAAATATTAAAAACTCTATTGATTAAGTTTTTATAAGAGTTTTAGTGAGGATTGGTGCGCTTGCGCCAGCGGCCATGGGTTAGTGAGCAACCTTTTGAGGGTTAGGTTACTATAGGGAAGTTATACTAGGACATGTTTCAGTTAAGAAAGTTTAAAATAGGTTCGAAACATTTCATAATGCATTTTATATTACGTAATCCCCTCATCTTGTATAATAATCATTGAAATGTATCATCAGACATGCACGGTCTAGGAATAGTCACCAAGACATAATATATTGATACAGAGTCTAATTAACTTTACAGTTTTATAATGATACTTTAATTTAGTATATACTAGCGATTTAAGGTGGGAAACAATCTTTTTCATTTACAGACCGATTTATCTGAAACTTTGCAATTATACGTAGAAATTATTTTAAATTATTTTTTAAGACATTTTTGTCTGTATACATTTCATGAAATTGTTGATATTTTTGATATTATTTTTTTGGGATTTTTTTTCCATTTTTCATAGTTCAATAACTTGGTGAGTTTTCGATCAATTGTTTTGGATTATGGTTGAAAGTATTGGAAATGCCAGGCCAAAACAATCGTGAAATCCCTAATATTCGAATTTCCTTTCAAGTTTTAAGAATTTTAGGAAAAAATTTTTTTTTCTTGAAAACCAATTTTTTTTTGCAATAAAAAAATAATTGAGGATTAAAAAAATATAAAAATATCCATTATCCTCTTCATTTTGCACTTAGGTTGGCTAAGATCAGTCTAAAAGTGAAAAATTTCACCCCGGTATATTCCACCCAACTTTACGGGTTAGGTTTGTTAGTTATTATAATTAACCATTTATTAATATTTTATATAATACTAGGTAACTTTCATTTTCATTGTAGTAAATTAAACCTTTTGTTGGCCAATCACAAGCTGTTTATTTTTCACTACACATGTGATAGAACATCAAAAGGAAAGGTTGTGTGAACGCTCTTTATCAGTTGAGGTATTTAGATTTTCAATCACAAGCTGATTTTCTTCACTATGGCCAACGCAACAGCGATATTAACTGAAAGATGATGTCTTAGTGTACCTCTTGTTATTTTTAATATATTCTGAAATTTTAATTCGAGTAAAAGTGGTGTAATATAGCTTTTGATCGAAGTTTTTTTTTTGACCGGGAGGATTTTGATGGGGATGGAGGACATATTGCACAGGGTTTTAACACTGGGGGATCATTGCCTTTTTTACATGGAGAGATTTTGACTACGGGAGTTTTTGTCCTAAAATCCAAAAGAGCAACTTATAAGTAAAAAGCAAAGACATTGAGTGGGTTGTCTCTGGATCTGTGCTTGAAGATCTCTATAGATGGACTCTTTCAAATAGACTCTCCTTGAACACTGACAAAACTTATTCTATGTTATTGACGAACAGGTTGAATGATGTTGAAACTCCTTCTTTGATTAGGTTAAATGATTCGAGTATTTGGTTCACTGAAGACTTGATGTTTTTAGGACTAAAAATTGATAACGACTTAAACTTTTCCAAACATATCAATTATACAGCGTCAAAGCTATCTAAAATTATTGGAATATTGTATCGCATTCACAGTTTCACTCCTTTGTCTGTTATGAAATCATTGTATTATTCTCTTTTTTATCCTTATCTGACATATTGTTTATTAGCGTGGGGAAATGCTAGTTGTACGCATATTAATGTCATTGTGCTCTTGCAGAAACGGGCAATTAGAATAATAACAAATAGTGGTTATTTGGATCATACAACTTCACTATTTTATAGGACAGGTATATTGAAG